>CANNZV010002508.1:0-95520 GCA_947561585.1 Caprella mutica
AGACCTTCTCACTGAGAGGACATTTCGTCTTCCCACTATTCGGCATTGTACCTGCAAGGAATAAAGAACTTTAGAAATGTGAAATGCAAACTCACAGACTCACCAGGGGAAATACAATATGGTTATAACTGGTGGGTGGACGGTAACGAGCATTATAATAATAATTATGATTTATAATAAAGATTATAATCAATTTAATGAAATTTATCTATTTAAGACTCATAATTATCTACTTTATGACTTATAGCTAATTAAAATAACTCACCATCAAAATCCGGGGAAATTGGAGGGGAAACTGCAGACAAACCAGTCAGTAGGGCTGCTGATCATGGTAGTTGAACTGGATTCTGTAAATAATATTGACATTAGTTGATTTAATATGAAAAAAAATAATGAACAAATTAGAAAAGAAATAAAATAAGAACTTCAATGGCCCTACAATAATTGGCATTAATTACCTTAGTTAAAATCACTATCTTCTATGGCCCCACCATAATTAAAATTACCCTAGTTACAGTCAATATCTTCAATGGCATTATGGCCCCACCATATTTAATTAGCATTAATTACACTAGTTAAAGTCACTTCTCTTCAATGGCCCCACCATAATTGGCATTAATTACTAATTAGCTACCCTAGTTAACTGATAAAGTCACTATCTTCTATGGCCCCACCATAATTGGCATTAATTACCCTAGTTAAAGTCACTACCTATCTTCTATGGCCCCACCATAATTGGCATTTATTAACCTAGTTAAAGTCACTAACTTCTATGGCCCCACCTTAATTGGCATTAATTTCCCTAGTTAAAGTCACTACCTATCTTCTATGGCCCCACCATAATAGGCATCAATTACCTTAGTTAAAGTCTGGTTCGTAACTTAGTGACTGAGCATAGGAAGCGTAAAATTGAAATAATTTTGGTACCTAGGTACCTAAATTCTTTCCATTTTACGCTTCCTATGCTTGTTAATCTTATCACATACCTTAACAGTGCTTGTAGGAACACTTATAGTGCTTGTATAAACACTTTAGCTACTCAATTATTTACACTGGCTCTTATTTATAGCAAATTATTAGAAGAAACCACGAAGAAACACTCAAGTCACTCATTCATTTCCTACATTGTTATTGTCAAAAATTACTAAATTACGGATTACGGAATATTAGGAGTTTGCACGAATTTACTTCGAATTTAAAAGGAAAATAGGTAATTGGCTCGTATAATTGAGCTAATTAAGTGATAAATAATACCATACAATCATTAATATCACATACTACACTTTAAAAGGTTTCAAAAGGAACAAACTAGGTAGTTTATTTTTTAAAAAGTTAGGCTCTCGGCTTTTCAAGGTCGATATTTATTTGAATTAATTAAAATAAAAACTATCTAAGAGTCCGAAAACGATCATTTTAAGTACAGAATCGGATTCAGAAAATTCCAAATAGCCTATATACATGTTTGAATTATCTCAAACGACTCATTTTAAAAATATTAAATATATGGTATTTTAAAATTTCCATTTTTCGAAAACGACCTTCAATCGCTAATCTGACTACACAGTTCGATTCAGAATGCTCGATTTAGTAAGAATTGATACATTTTGAACAATATCTGTTCGAAATTCGTAATAATATTCACATTTGTGTCAAAAACTTTTTTATTTAAATGAAATGACATTAAACTGAAGATATTCAACTGTCCATAGTTTCTTTTTGAATCGTTCGAATTTTTTAAAATTCCATGTTCGGATAGATTTTTGCAGCGTAGATTAAGAATCCGTTATCCGTTTTTCAAGAATTCAATCTGGTTTTTGAAATATTAGATGGTTTTCAAATATAGGTGTGGTTTCGACCACCTCCATTCGAATTCAAACTTTTATATAGAATTCTAGTGTAATAGTGGAATATTTAATGCACATAATGCCGTTCGAAAAAAAACATACATTCGAAATTTACAGACCTTCGAATAATTGAATATCTCTTATCTTTCGAAATAAGCAAAAATTTCGAAAAAAACGCACGTATAAAATAAATTTTGATAAGGTTTATGAACATTATTTATTTAAAACATATTTCCAAAAAAAAGTTATTGAAAAAGTTACAAAGTCAAACGCGCAATCGACTTAGTGTACGAAAGCCAGTCTAGGAATGCGAAAATAGTATGGGAATAAAAGATGCGGATTAGTGAGTTCTTATACGTGTTAAAAAAGATATTAATTTAAATGATAAACAAGAAAGTGATTTGAGATAAACAATTATGCATCTCAAGCACAAATCAGTTTCACTATCAAGGTTGATCCTAGAAGGTTACCTTAACTTTTTGCGTTGACTAAATAAATAAGTAGAGAGAGGCGAGTTAGGATTTTCATCCGACGCGTCTTCGAACGCTGATCTCGAAACTTTTTCCCAAAAATTCGAAATCCGACCGGAAGTTGGTCAAAAGCCATGTTGAAATACAGGGTATATAGTCGACAATTTGAAATGAAAAACCGAATTACGCAAAACTGTTAACAATGTGAATAATGTTATTATTATTTTCGAGTGTTCTAAAGCCCTACGAAGCGTTTAAGATTACCTAGAAGTTTGTATAATCAATAGATTCGGAGAAAAAAATTATTTAAAAAAAGCAATAATTTGGTCTATCAAATACCATGTCCCCGCATCATCTAGAGAGAGATATGAAGCATACTGTCATATTAACTTTTTTTCTTTGCTTTACATTTTGATTTTGGTAGCTATTCATGACAGGTTAAAAATGAAATGAAAGCTAGCTACTTAGCTATCGATTTTTTCACTCTTATCAGTTTGTTTTCAGATTCTAGTAAGTTTTGTATAAGGACAACGTGATAAATATACTCTTTGAGATTAGATAAATGCAAATGGATTAGTTCTGTATTTAGCAACTAATTTTTTTGAATATTTTTGATACATCAAAACATAACAAACAACATTGTATTAAATATACCACCAATCTACCTTAAGAACTTATGATAATAGATTTCTTGTACAAGCTATTATCATTGGTTCAGGGCCTGATGTCCTCGGGGATTCTCAATCCTGTAATAAAATTACCATTTATATTTCTCATAATTAGATGTAGCTAATAGATACAGGGTTCAAAAAAAATTATTATTGTTATAATTATTAATTTCACTCACTGCTCTCATTTCACTCACTTCTCTCATTTCACTCACTGCTCTCATTTCACTCACTTCTCTCATTTCACTCACTTCTCTCATTTCACTCACTTTTCTCATTTCTCTCACTTTTCTCAATTCACTCACTTTTCTCATTTCACTCACATCTCTCATTTCACTCACCTCTCTCATTTCGCTCACTTCTCTCATTTCGCTCACTTCTCTCATTTCGCTTACTTCTCTCAGCTCAATTCTCTTCTCTCATTTCACTACTTTCATGATCTCATACCCTCCCATTACTAATATAATGGTATTAGTGCAGAGCTTCCTATGTGTGATATCTAGGGCCAATGGAATTTAATTTTTTTATTGAACTTCAATTTCATTAAATTAAACTTGAACTATTTTAAATTAAAGTTAAACTATTTTAAATATAACTTTACTTATTTTAAATATAACTTGACATATTTTAAATATAACTTGACTTATTTTAAATATAACTTGACTTATTTTAAATATAACTTGACTTATTTTAAATATAACTTGACTTATTTTAAATTAATGTTTAAAAGTTGTAAATCAACCATCCAAAAAGATAGTTATTTGTGCAACTCGGTTTTCAAAAAAACTTATTTATTTGTGACCCGAGTGTTCCTGAAATTTGCAAAGTATCCTATATGTAACTTCGCTTAGAAAACCCATTTCATTCCTGTAACTTTTTGGCTTTGGTTTTCGAAAAAAGGTAATTTGCAATGTTTTACAATTTTTTTATAAATTTCAAAAGATGAGAATTTTATAATTGAGTATGTTTGTTCGTTCATATATACATAGTACATACCTATTCAAATACAGTGTTTTGAAATGAATATCTAGATAGGAAAAATGTTATGATATATGAAAAATATTAGTAACAAATACATATTTAGGTACTTGGATTCTTTAAATGGATCTTGGAATCAGCTTTGTTGTTGTTTTGAATTTGTCGGATTTAGTTAACCTATCGAACATGGGGGCTTTTTCTTTGCTTGAAATTCATAAGTGTAGTAGAAAGAATGGAAACAAATCTTAAATTACATATTATAATAAAACTATAGAATCAAATTTGAAATGGTTTGCAGTTTTATAACCAGTAACATTAGTTCTAATGAATAGATAAATTAAAAAAATTAGTGGAGGGGACCTTTAAGGTTGACCTGTAACAATAAGGTACAGTGTTATAATTGAAGAAAATGTTAAAGATATTACAATAACTTTGTTCAAAAATACTATGAGCAAATTTACTCCTCAGCTAAAATTGAGTAAATACATTGGAATGACGCTGAGGCCTAGAGTTCTACAAAGAATATATGAGGGGTGTTAATTACTAACATCATCATCATCACTTCACTCTCGTATGGTACTTGGAATTATAAAATATATAGCTAACTACTTTTCTGTTATTAGTACGAATATAAATGTCACTTATATTCTTCTTAAATAAATGATAAAAGAGATTGTTAACTGTTCATTAATCTTTCTAACCATTATCTACAGCTATAAACTTATACAGGCAGCCTCGCTTTAAGTACAACTCACTTTAACAAAATTGTTTCTTATGTCGAGTCATGTTTCGAAATAAGAACCGTTCGTAGACATAGAAAACGGAGACAATTTTTAGTGAATTGTTCACGGTAACTAAAACAAATCAACTTATAATCCAGAGAAGGTTATTAGAAGCAATTGGTTCAGAAATTCTACATGTCCCATTTTAGGGTTAGTTCCGTGTTATTACACAGTTACATTTTTTCGAACACGTGGAAATCTTTATATAGTAATTATTATTATGAGGTTATTTAAACTCAACGTTGAAGGTTTTATCAGTTTTCAAGCTTTCGAATAGAAAGATTTCTATTCATCATCAGGAGAAAGGTGGAAAAGTAATTATTATTTAACTTTTATTTCAATTGGTTACCATGATATACCAATTAGAATAGAAGTTAAATAAAAATTATATTTAAAATTGCTGTTAATTAATTAAAAGTAGCACAATAATTATAGAAGTCGAAGTATCTATTAATTACTCACCTATATACTGAGTGAGAGTTAAGCTATGGATAGATTTGAAAACATTCAATAAATGCACGACTTTAAACTTTTTCGTCACAGTCACAAACCATGGAAGATTGTATATTATTAATGATATGTAGGGATGTGACATTGTGCATATTGCACATATGCAGTCCTCAGCATATATTTCAAGAACATATAATATGCACGTGTGCATATATGCTAACCGAGAAATATACACTTCTTGGTCATTTTTTAACAAGTAAATGTCTAATCTATGCCATTTTCTTCTGGACCCCTGCATAGAAACTATTTTGACTGTGGACCCAAGTAAATTCTATCAAACTAACAATTCAAATTTGAAAAGGTTGTAGGTGGAATATTGGAACTACAAATGTATTAATAAATATGACACTTGGTATTTAGTAAATACTAGTATTTATTGATAAATAAATGAATATGTACAATTATTTGAGAGAATTGTACTTCTCAAGAAAAATAAAAACTTATAGCACGTATATATGTATATAATTTAATTAAGTAATTAAACACGAAACGGTTTAAACTTACCATTTAATAACTTAGTGTCGCTGCTTATCCTTTAAAGGTCCTCTCCAGGTTCCGGGAAAAAAATGAGTTTATAACATTATATTATAGAACTGAAGTCTACGATCATTATTCTGCAAACCGCATACAATTCGGTTCAGCATATATTTCATAATTTGTTTTTCAATACTCTGTGAGCAACAATTGAGCGAATCACTAATCTGCTGCTCAAGAAGATTGTACACTCTTTGTTTTAATTATAAATTTGAATTTTATGAACAAACCATGCGTTTTCGGCCTTTATTTAAATTATTTTAGATATTAATTGTTTCCAAAAGTATATAAACGTTTCTATTATAAGCTTATTCAATTGTATACCTCTACAAGAATATTAATACCCTATCGTTTTCTGACTTGTTGGAAAGTCTTTATCATCTTCACGACGTTTCTGAAACTCTTTCCTAACTGCTCTAAGTTTACAGGAAATTCCTTAACACCTTTCACACGAGTTATTTCCACATATCACTGCATGAAGAAAATGTCCAATCACAGCGGACATACAAAACACTTACTTTTATTCAGACGTGACGTTTTAAAAGCTGTGCATACATTATACATACAATGCCCAGCGTCTGATTTCTAAAAACTCAGCATATACTAAAAGCTGAAGGTTCATCTTTCAATTGTGTTCAACGTAGTCTTTCACATTTGGATGTAATTATGCCGCTAACTAGATTAACACAGACCAGTTAAGTAGATTTTACAAAGCTACATGGATTTGAGAAATCTCCAGAGATATGTATGCATTCAATTAATTGGTATTGTTCATTTGGCTGTAGAACATTACGTGAACGAAATTCTTCATTCTGCATTTAACAATAATAACTTTGTCCAGAAAATAGATAAGAGTACGTTAAAAAAACTTAATTTCTTTCTTCAATTTATGCTTCAATAATTAATTTGACTTCAACGATACAGATAACTCATTTCATCCTACTACTGCTTTATAAAAGAAAATTGCCTCTGATAAACTGTTTTACTGTGCCTAGGAATATTTAATTTATTATTAACGGAAAATCGGGTCGAGTGATTGTGGGCAAGAACTAATTCTAAAACTTTTTCATTGAAATACAGAAAACGATTAGCATTGATTAAATATTTGTGATATTTACTAAGTATGCTCAACTTATGAACATTGGGAAAAGAGAGTAGTAATGAATAGCGGTCGTCAGTTTCACCCATAGCTTAACTCTCATTCAGTATAGATGATACTTTTATTTATATAATTGTTCTACAATATACGAATAGTAATTTATATACTGAAATATGATAGGCAGTAGGTGAAGCTCCAAGTTATTGGTTGGTTCTATATTTTCTATACCAAAAATTTGGAACCGTGCGATAAAATTTTGAAGCCTCCAAGACACAGAATCTAAGACCTAGTAGTTGGAAGAGTATAACCCTCGCGCTATCCAATGATAGATAACGTAAACCGATTATAGTAGCTAGTGATTGTACTGCAATTATTTCATTTTACTCTGAAAATAACTAGTCCTTCATTATTATATCATTAATCATATTTAATTAACAAATTAAATAAATCTTGAGCTAGTTCTAGCAGTGAGAAGGAGATGGAGGAAGCTAATCGTATCTAAGTATGTCAATATTGAATTCTATGAATAAAACAACTACCGTTAACAACTAAAATACTATTCTATTTTGCTTCAAGATTAATGGGAGAAACATATTGAAATTTTTTAATTATACTTAATTAGGAGGATCAATAAAATTATTCATGTGACTACTGAATTAAATGTTTTTAAATAAGATTTACATGATATTAGACTGAACAAAAAATGAATTTATCTAATTTTGGATCTAACTATGGTATAAATAAGGAAAATGAACAATAGCTACCTGAGAAAGATACAATAATTTTAGGCCGTAAATAGGAAATTTCCATTGGTAATTGATAATATTCTTATAAAATTTACATACAGCTGGTTGGACTCGTTTTCAATTCTACAGTAAAAATAACTCATAATTTAATTATACTGAAAATTATTTTGGAGACGAATCCACGGATAAATTATACTTCTTTTCATAAAATAATTTTATTGTTTTCAAGTATTCGCTTTCAAAATAATTATTTGAATAATGAAATTTATTTAAAAGAGTTTGTCTTCAACAGAATAGAAACGAGACCAACTATGAATGAAATTTCAAAAGGATTACAATATTAATTAAGGCTTACAGCTATATGAAATTATCAAACTTCACACATTGAGACTGAAGGGAAAGTACTAATATCTAAATAATACTAGGAATGTACAGTTACTTATCCAACTAAAACTCAATTAATCATCGATTTAGCATATTAGCTAATCATCGGCACTGTAAAGTAACTGTACAGGGTGATTAAAAAAAAAAGGAACCGGGTTTTTATGGATGAAAATATTTTCCGAATTATAAGTCACTTTTTAATGCTTTATTGCATCTTGAAGATAAAATTTGTCTCTATTTATTGATAAATTCATTTCAATTTGTGACTTCAAACAATGGAGTGACATCAATTACAATAAAGTTGGTCAAAAATCTAATCGCGCAGAGAAAAAATAGTTTATAAAATAGAACAAATCTCTTTTCAATATTCCTTTCAAAAAATAATAAAATGCATGAACACAAAAAAATTTTAGACCATTAACAAATTCCAAAACAAATTATTGCATCATTAATTTTAATCTCCATGTCCTTCCGGCATTCAATTAAGAATTAGGCATGCGCAGAGAGAAGTTATTAGTGAGGGTTGAATTGTGCGGAAACAGTGTTATTATTGGACCCACTTTTTGGATGGGAAATCTGAACGGATAAAAATATTTAGATATGCTTAATGATTTAAAAAATATTATCATTCAAAAACCCGGTTGCCTTTTTTTAATCACCCTGTATAATGGCGTACGTGACAATACTGTATAATAACAGACCAAACTTTCCTCTTTTTGTTCAGAAAGATGCTTTTTCTCTACAAATAATGAGAGAAAGAGTTGAAGGTAGGTTCTGCCAGATGAAGGAGGAGAAACTGAATTTTCCATTTCTTCTCAAGCTCTCTCAATGAAAACACCTGAAACATATAGTATTCTTGTATTAGTGTCAAATCAGGTATATTTACATAATATTGTAAAATATCAATAATCTAAGACCATCACCATCAATTTGCAAATATAGTATAACAATAGCAGATATTTCTGATCGTTTAATTATTCTTAAGCAATTGTTAAAGCCCCTAACAACTTGATCATTGTAAAACCCTCAATTGTATAGCTAACTAATAAAAGTGAGTTCAACTGTATATTTACCTTCCACAGCAAATATGGCACACATTTTTACACTTCTATACACTAGACCCCTCACATCCCCTACACTACATGTGAACTGAGAGGAGGACACCACGCACACTACACACCACTCCCTCCACACACCTCTACACCACTCTCCCTCCCACACTTCTCTTCACAAACACATACACACCACTTTCACACAAAGAGCTCTAGCCTCCTCACTTCCTAACAAACTCCTTGGGTCTAGGCCTCCAGCCATCGACGATAGTGAGTCGGCCATGTCTCGCCGTGATAGAGTTACCCTATCACGTCTGAGATGTGGCCACCATCCTTCCCTTCCTTACTACACGCACAGGATTGAGAGATCGGTGCGACTTCTGTGAAGCCGATCAGGGCACGATCTCTCACATTCTCACACTATGTCCGTCACTACACCAACACAGGACTACACACAACATTCACTCACTGGAGCACCTTTGGACCCATCCTCAGGCATTTATTAACTTCCTGAGTGAAGAGGGTTTTCCTTAGTCCCACACAGTGCCTCGGGTGGCTGAAACCCGGGGCGCCCCTGGCCGCCCCGGCGAGGATGTTGGGGAGGTTAAACAACAACAACAAAAACAATGCCATCTTTCAAACCAGGCAATTGCTCAATCTAAAAGAAATTATAGGTAGTTAGAATAGGGATTCATATAAATATTTGCTAGATAATAGATAATTTAATATCAATTTATGCTGAAATATGACTAAATATCCACTAAAATTTAGAACACATTGAATTATAAATTGAGCTCACCTTGTGGTACGAAACAACTTCACTGGACTCGGGCATGGGCTGAGACAGTGGATGTTCTGAAGCATGAAAAATTAAAAATAGTTTTTTTACATCCAGAAAGCATCACTGCCTTCACAAAGAAACTAGAGCAGTTTTTGGCTTATCTGAAACTAAAATTAACATTCCACTTGCCTCATTCATAACATTCGCAGATTTTTTTGTACTGAAATGTGAAAAGAAATATAAATATATAATATAGATATAGAGTAGCTATAGCTAGTTAATTTAGAACAGACAATCTTTTAAAATGAAATCTGCAGAGCAAAGAAAGAGTTCAATGCCTCTCCATATGCTATATGCAGTATGTTTTGTAATAATTTTTATTAAACAATAGTACTAACAAAAACTTATGAAATTATATTATTTCAATCAGAATTAGTATAACTAAAAAAGTTAGCTTGATGATGTAGCTATCAATATAGGCAGGAACTAATAGATTCTTCACTAAACTAAGATCTACAATAATTACAAATCAAACTTGATGGGAAAATAAATGCAAGCACACTCATAAATTAATTAATTTAATCTTCATAAATTTACAGATTGTATGTATCCAAAATTAGTTCCTGTGAGTAACTTTAATAATATATACCCATTTAAATAACCTATTTTGGAAGTTCTGATCAGATTGTTGTCATAAATATGTATAGTTACAAAGTATTGAAAAAGTAATTGTATTGCATAAATCAACATATTAAATAGTTACATCTTATGAAATTGTATTCAAATAATCCTGTTCTCAACTTCTCTCCACATTTGTTCAATCATAAATGGGAACTTTATTTTTAGCTTCCATATGGGATCTTTTCTGAAATCGACCAACAACTTCAAAATATAAGAAAAAAATAAAAAATCTTTATATATGATGCCAATGATATTTAGAGTAATTTAAATATAAAGTAATTTATTTCATATATCATATGTAATGGTAATTCATTACATAGATATATGTCATATTATTAATTACAAATTATTACTTAATCTTTCTTATAAGGTAATTTATTAATTAGCTATTTGTATTTGTTTTATAAAGAAAATTTATTCCATATGTCATATCTTCTTCTTCAGTTGTTTCAAAAACTGATCTTAATTCTTAACAATGACATGGTTGAGACAGGCTTATAAATGCTTGGAAAATAAATAAAATGGTTATTTATCTAACTACTCTGAACTTTGTATCATGGTTGGTCAATTTCAGAAAAGATCCTCCCTATAAAAGAGCAAAATAACATTATGATTACACTACATTTTTTTGAGATATAGCAGATTTAATTTTCGGGTCGGCCGGCCGTTGGTTAAGTTAGAGGGGTCTGGGGAGGTTCATTTGCAGTTTATTACTGATAAAATATTACAAAATATGTATAACGGGGAATGTCCAAACTCTCTACCACTCTTTAAGTCAAATGCAACACAACTAACATTTTCATTCACATATTTCTCTCTCCACTTTAGCATCAAACATCATTTTGAACAATTCATTTTCATCATCCCTCACATAATTTAACTTCACCTTCATATCTCTTGCTATCATAATTGAAAACCTAACATCACCAAACTTCTGAAGACTTTCCAGAGTTAGTCATAGGTAAATTTGTACATTAAGCCAAGTAGTCCAACCCCAATTTCTGATATTTTGACTCTTTATATGGATAAGAAAGATGAGCTAGTCTAAAATATGTTTTTCAAGAATACCATTCATCATGGAAATGCTTTATTTCAAGAGACATAGAGCAATTAAGTTTCCGGCAGGTTAGGTTACTTTGGTGGATCTTGGAAGATAGTAGCTAGGTACATTTACAGTTTACCTCATATTATATAACCTCAAATATAGTAAATAGGGGTGTGTGCTGCCTCTAGAAACCCCTTGCCAGGTCATTAGGATGTGTGTAGGTAGTAGTAGTACAACAATTAGCAGATACAGCTAACTAGGTTAAACAGTTTCATGTGAAAAAAGTAAAAAGGGCAGAAAATTTAAAGATACAGCTAGCGTAATTAATTTTAACCCTATGATGTTATTCCTAACAAAAACTCTATTGCACTATATCTCAAAAAGAAGTGGTATTATTGAAAAAACTGCTTTAAATTACTAAGTCATAGTATGATATTTCTCCAGACAACTTCAACAGATTCTAAAAGCTGAGCGGCGCACCACATTAGCGAGTATTACAACACGGCGCACTAATGAACTTTCAATTAATGGTCTCAACATAAAAGAGTGGTACGTAGTTTGTTGTACTGCACACTTCATCATTGTTTAATGACCTGGCAGGAGGATATGAGGGGTTATGAACATTATTTAACTAGTTAGGTACCAGGTTTCAGAGGATGGCAAACTGCAAGCCAATTTTTGAACAAACTTTCCCAAAAGTTCTGAGCCACGCCAGGATGCCCCATATTTCAAAGTGGGGATAAAGTTGCCAGTATATTTGCAATTTTGAAGAGTGAGAGGCCAAATAAATTGAAAAACCATGTAAATAACTTAAAACACTAATAGGCTCAAGAGATACACATGAAGCCAAAGAATGTTTTCAAGTGTAAAATCTTCACTAGGAAGTCAAATTTTGTTCTGTAACACATTCCCTGTAACAGCTTTAACTGTCATAATTTCAGTTTATTTATGACAAAAAAATAGAAATTTTTATTAGTAGACTTTTAAAAATCCATGTTTCAAAGTGAGACAGGAAAGTTGCCAGATTAGTGAAAAATTGGATTGAGGTCGCCACATTTTAAGATACTTTAAAGTAGAAATTTCACTTCTCAGTGAAGATTTTAACACTTATTCTTCATGTCTGATGCTTATTTAGCTCTTCAGACTATTTTATGAGCAATTAACTTGCTATTTACAAGTTTTTCCACTTGTATCAGTATAATATCACTCCACAAAAGTGGCAAATTTGTACATACTTATATCGTTCTTTAGGATATAAATATACACCTTTGAAAGAGATATTAGTTTGAGAAAAAGTTTAGATCTTCTATTTAAAAAAAAAAAAATATGTGACCCACTGGCAGGTCACATTGCATGAAATGTGATAGAGTATCTTAAAGGTGGTGACCTGAATCATTCTCTCACTAAACTGGCAACTTTCCTGCCCCAGGAAAGTCGCCAGTTTTGTGAGAAAACGATTAAGGTCGCCGACAGGCCTGAGGCCTGGCACCTTTAAGATACTTCAAAGAAGCTATATGACTTCCTAGTGTGAAGACTAAATTACTTACAGTAGCTTCGTTTTACTAGTGCTTCAAGGCTAGTGTGAAGATTTTACATTTTTAAGCTTATCTATAATCTCTTGAGCCTATTAGTATTTTATGAGTTATTTACAGCATTGGATTTCAACTTATTTGACCTCTCACTCTCCAAAGTCACCAATATACTGGCAACTTTATCTACACTTTGAAATATGGGCCAATCAAATTTTGACTCATTTTTGGAAATTTCAAGCCAGTATTAACATGGTAAGTTTGGATGCTACCAAAAAAATATCTTAAGCTAACAGATGAACTTTTGTGTCTAAATGCTGCTAATTAAACAGTTCCCAACTTCCCATTAATTTATTATTGTCCTTTTAGGTTTAGTAAACTCCAACAGAGAGTGATTAAATGATTTAACCCATCAGAAATCACCATTTTTTCAACAGTGGCCTATAGGTTCTAACTAAGGTTAATTGGCTTAAATTTCAAAAGTTCAATACCTACCTACTCAGGAGCCAGATATATCTAATTAGGCTTCAATTTTGAATAAATTCCTATGTTAATTTTGGCTTGAAATATTCAAAAAATGAGCCAAAATTTGACTGGCTTAGAATTTTTGAGACATTGGCTCAAAATTGGCTTATAACTTCCCAGACTCTGAAATATAAATATAAGTTAGGTATCTACCTTATATAGGCTAAATCAAATTAGTAGGGTAAGTTCAGAATTATCGGACACCCGGCCAGTCTGCAGAATGTGTCTCTTCTCCCACAGAGATTTTAATTTGAGAGACAGTTACTCTCTGACTCTCAGTAGCAGATTCAGAATCTCCCGCAGCTAAATTAATGGTAACATAGGAATTAATTCAAAATCTCTCGCAGCTAAATTAATGGTAACATAGGAATTAATTCAAGATCTCCCGCAGAGATCTCCAATTTCTAAAAATTCAATCAAAAACTCCCGCAGAGTCTTGGAAAAATGTTCCATATTCTGCAGACTGGTCGACGGACGGTTTCACATCTTCATTCCTATTAAAAAAACTATATATGGAACCTAGAGTCACGCAGGTAGATTGCGGCCCACTAACTAACTGCAGCCTTTAACAACAAAAAATGTCATAGCTTCAAAATACTCATTAAAAACAAAGTAATATGTGACATTTTCATGTAACTTTGGTTCAAAATGTTTTAGACTCTCTTGATTCTCAAGAGAGTCTAAAACTTTTTGAACCAAAGTTACATGAAAATGTCACATATTACTATGTTTTTAATGAGCGTCAAGACTAGAGATGGCCACAATTAAAAATTAAAGGGCCGCAATTTACCTGCAGGCTGCGTGACCCTAATACTGATTAGGGTCACACAGGTAAATTTCGGCCCTTTAATTTTTAATTGCGGTCCTTTCAAGAGAGTCTCTAAAATATTCTGAATCGAAATTACATTAAAATGTTGCATAGCTATCAAAAGAAGCACAGTGCATGCTATAACTTATTAATTTAGGCTTTGCATGTGTTTTGAAGCTATGATGTTTTGTTGTTAGTGGGCCGCAATTTACCTGCATGACCCTATTTAATCTTTATTCAAATTGGTAGCTAGGAAACCTAGGCATCACTAATAGGTAGGTACCAATTAAAAGAAAATACTAATTATTTAGTGCCTGCAGGAACTAACTGGTAAACTGTTCTCCCATGTTACAGAGTATGTCAGTTAAAGCCAATTAATTGGCTTAGATTTCAAAAGGTCAAAACTCAGATATGTCTAATTGGCTTTAAATTTTGAATTAATTCCTATGTTCCCATGGTAATTTTGGCTTGAAATCTTCAGTAATTGAGCCAAATTGGCTTGGCTCAGAAATTGGCTTACAATTTTCCAGCATCTGAAACATGGCGTTCTCCAAGAAATCCTCTATTTTGGCTTCTGTTCTCAGTAAAATATATGTAAATACAGGAGGAAATTAAAGATTGTTTGCACAGAAAATGTTAAAAATGCCCCATATTCTGCAGACTAGTGAACTACCTACCGGCCAGTCTGCAGAATATGGAACATTTTTCTAAGACTCTCTGAGGGAGTTTTAGATAGAATTTTAGAAATTTGAGATCTCTGCGGGAGATCTTGAATTAATTCCTATGTTACCATTAATTTAGCTGCGGGAGATTTTGAATTAATTCCTATGTTACCATTAATTTAGATGCAGGAGATTCTGAATCTGCTACTGAGAGTCAGAGAGTAACTGTCTCTCAAATTATAATCTCTGCGGGAGAAGAGACGAATTCTGCAGACTGGCGGCTACCGACTACCTCATAAGTATCTAAAAGCTGAGCGGCGCACCACATTACGGCGCACTACAATACGGCGCACCACAATACGGCGCACCACTGTACTTTCTATTAATGACCTCAATGTGAAAAACTGTTATGTAGTGTGTTGTATCCGGTAGTTTGTTGTTCTGCACACTTCATGATTGTTTAATGACCTGGCAGGGGGGTTCGGGGGGCGGCACGCCCCCCGATACATCTACCTAACGGCTAACTGATAAGTTTTTATTTACACCTCAGACTGGAAGTTTACAATAGTTACCCCATAAAATTACAAATACAGTTTTCTATGATGAATTTTATTTTCTATTCCAAATTAAACATCTCAATCGAATAATTAAACTGTGTAGTATAAACATTGGATTCAGGTACCGTCAGGCGTCAGACATGAATTTGATACGACAATTAGAATTAGGTACCTATCTAATAGAATGTACAGTGGTGCGCCGTAATCTGGTGCGCCGTTCTGGTGTGCGCCGCTCAGCTTTTAGATATGTATCGCCTACCTTCGAAGTTCGAAGATGTGAAACGAAAACCGAGCGATAATTCGGAACTTGCCTACCCTTATTATAATTGATGACAAATTTAATTAGGCAGTAGGTACCTAGTTCACAACTAACTTCACGCTAGTTACTACCTAATCAAATTTATTATTGATAATTAAATTTAACGTTATGAACCTAGGTAGGTAGCACCGTAGCTAGCTTACCACCGTCCGTAGCTATATCAACCTATTATTGATTAACGATCAATGAACACACCATATAGCTACCTACTCAGTGTTCTTTAGTAGTTACGAATTATTTCCTGATGATTTTAATTAACTAGACACTACAAAAGAAATTAAAGGTTGCAAAATTAAAAATATAACAAGCAAGCTGGATGAAACTTGCGAGCTCTATCAAAGAATTGAACGACACGTTATTGCACCTACCATCAAGTTAAGGTAACTACTAAATGTTTATACTTTATTGTTCACTGCCCACTGGGTCTGAGTGGGCGTGGTCAATCAACCAACATCTTTGCTTTAATTGTCTTTAAAGCTTATACAACTTATGAAAATTATAATTAAGTTAGAAAAAAATTTATGTATATTCATTATTTAGTTTGTAGTATAATAAAAATATCAAAAAACTCTGTTTAAATGATACTAGAAAATCATACTCTGTGATTGGTTCTATTCTTTGATTGCGTAATCAATGACGTCAAGCCAATAGCCATCTAGTATTTTACACCAAAATACACTCTACCAAAATGCATTCTACCATTCTGGACGTTCCCAAAGAAGTAGTTTCCAAAGTAGTTTACGGCTAAATGGACGTTTCCTAGTTAGTTTTACCTCATTTTCGCTGTAATCAAAATATTTTATCTCTAATAATATTAGTCTATTTTAATTTTTCGAAAAAAATTACTCCTAGCAAGTATTTTCTAAATTGTATATTTCCTAAATAATTTGTTTCATAATAATTTACCTCAAAGTGTTTTAACTTTAATAATTTTCTACCATTTTATGATAATCGTAATTATGTGTTTCCTAATGGTTTTTGCCCTAATCTGTCTTTTCCAAAAAATATTACTGCTTTTGCATAGTTTTCTAAAAATATTACTACAAAATGATCGTTTCCAAATTGGTTTCCCCAAAATATAATACCCTAAATTGAGCCCTCCCGTAATAAAATACTTATTGATTATTAGAGTTCTTGCTATAGGGGCTTCATGAAGTAACATTTCTTAACTGTTTAAATAGGGAATTAGTTAGGCTCGGGTTAAAAGAAAAGATGTTAAGGTATAAATGCCTGGCTATAGTAAAACCTAGTAGCTCAGTATATTCCGAGGTTTCAGTATGCTCAGTGTAGAGGGGACCTACAAAGACGTGAACCCAACTTTGAGTTGTTATAAATATCGTAATTATAAGTAGATTAAAAATTGCTCAAGTAAATATAAAAATTAAGAATTTTATAGCTATGAAATTTAATAGTGAGGAAAGTCTGAGGTTTAAGACCATATAGTATTTTGTTCACCTGGGCTGTCCATTCCTTACCATCTCTACCATATACTCTATAACTCTTTCATCATATATAAAATCCTCTATGTAATCTACATACTTATATACATATGTGTGGTGCTAAAACTTTGGATGAAGTGAATAGAAACTAAGCAACCATCATTCCTCCCAATATCACAAATATATATTGTAATTTATGAAATACAGTGACTCTTTAATTTTGAAGAATAGAATCATCAAAAACCCTCTTTGACGAAATAAATATTTGGTTATCGTCTATACTTGCTTTAGTTAAACTCGAATTATTTGACTAAATAAATGGGAGTCATTGAGGCAATATCGTAACGATGTTTAATTTAGTTTTATTGGAAACCGAACGTTGCACTGATATTTGCTAAATGTTTTAAAGTAATATCCTATACTATTTTATTTACAAATTTGTTTATCCATTCCTTGGACAGATATTTTTTTATATTTTTTTGCAATTTCACAAGCAAAAAGAATATATATTTCTGAGAATATTCAAGTTGCAATTTGAAATTATATTTTGTTTCAAATCAAAATTAAATTAAAATCAGATATTTACAGTATGGGCCACAAAAATGTTTCCGCTTTTTAAAATACTTGTAAATCGTTAACCAATGGACAAAAAAACTTTATCTTGGTCTCTTTTTTTCCGCCTTTTATTGTACTATTAACTGGTAAAAACATTTTTGAACTGATGGACATAGTTTAAGAACAGGTAAGCAAAGAGTGAGGGTGATTATTTTTGTCATTGCGCAAAGGTTATTCTTAGAGCTAACTCTGTGATTTTACTTACTAAAAGGCAGTGAATAAAAGGAAAATAATTATAATGGTAGACATGATAATACAGGGTGCTTACACTTCTTCCTTTGAAACTATTTGGAAATAGAACAACTTCAGTGATCTTATTGAAGTTTTCTCTATGTATATCCGTCCTTCGCTTGTTTATTGCATGGTAAAGGCCCGCTTCACACAAGCATTTTTAAAAGCGCGGAAAAATATCTTTTCTTAAAATGTGTTCACACATGCGTTTTTTCATCGCTGAAGTAAACATTTAATGTGATTTTTCCATAAGCGATAAAAAAACGCATGTGTAAACACATTTTAAGAAGAGCGTTTTTCCGCGGTGTAAAAAATGCAAGATTGAAACGGGCCTTAACCATGCATTGAACAAGCAAAGAACGAATATTCATAGTGAGAACTTCAATAATATCAAAATATCACTGAAGTTGTTCTATTTCCAAATAGTTTCCAAGGAAGAAGTGTAAGCACCTTGTATTAAAATGTCTACCATTGTAATTTTTTTCCTTTTATTCACTGCCTTTTAGTAAGTAAAATTACAGAGTTGGCTCAAAGAATGACCTTCGCGCAATGACAAAAATAATCACCTTCATTCTTTGCAAACCTGTTCTTAAACTATGTCCATCAGTTAAAAAATGTTTTCACCTGTTAATAGTACAATAAGAGGCGGAGAGAATGAGACCAAGATACACTTTTTTGTCGATTGGTTAATGATTTACAAGTATTTGAAAAAGCGGAAACATTTTTGTGGCCCATACTGTATAACTCACAAATGTTCGATAGGAAAATATTGAATTCAAAAATATATTGTTCTTTTACGTTGCCTTTATATAAGCGGAAGAATGTAGTAGTGCAATAGCCGATATTAACGCAATAAAGTAATATCGCTTGGATATTGACCCAATATTTTTTGCGAGCTGGATCAGATAAGTCATTTCAGGACTTCTTATATCCCCTCCTATGACATGAAATGACAAGACGTTTGATAGCAGAAATGTACTCTACTTCTTGCAAACCCACATCTGTGAGACAGAAATCGTTATGCTGGTTATTTTATGAAATGTAATTACTTTTAATTATATTTCATTCTATTTTAATAAGTTTTAAATATATTTATATTCACTCCTTTTTATTTTGATTAATTAGTTTTAACATATTACCATTCACTAGTTTTAATTCTTTTTTATATTTACTTTTAAACAATGTTTATAATGAGTCTTAATTAGTGTTATGTACCTACTTAATTTAGTGTATTAATGAGTCAATAGATACAATAGGCTTATAGATTTAATAGGATTAAAATAACTGATTGTTTATTAGTTCTGGTTTTCTTGCAACTTCATTTATATAGTAACGGATTTAAATTTTCTTTATCAATTGCACAGGGATTGAAAGATAGTAAATATCCGGTTATTATTCATTGGACGAATATAAAAATACTCTGTTCAGCCAATTTGGCTTTTGGGTAAATAATCTGCAAGCGGGAAGAGCTGAGAGTGAAGTGTTACCCGTCTGAAAGTCAAGTTTATTCTAGTCAGAGACATAAGTCTTAAGTCAACATAGATAACTTCTTAGGCCTAATTATAAAAGTACAAAAAGCACTTTAAATAACTAGGCCTATTGAATATATAACTATATGAATATAGAGAAAAAGATTTTACCTGATGGTTTATAACTAATTCTCAGAGTTAAGTATTTGAGAAAAGACACAGAATTCAAGTTAATATCATAATTCAATACCTTGAGAAACAAATTTTATCTTAAATGTTTGTGTGAAAATACATAGTTATACTCATATAGGAATAATAGTTCAAAATGATGGTTTCAATTAACTAGTTAAAATCAACTATTATAATTATTAATTTGTTCAAGTTTTTATCTTTTAAAAAAGCTCATATATAGTCAAATAAAATACAGAATTAATTAAAAAAATAGCTATAGCTATATGGTTCATAAAAATAAGGGTATGTGAAAATTTTGTTAAACCATATAAAATAACAAAGAGCTTTATTTAACAAATTAATATTCATTACAAAGTTTGTTAAATTTATATCTGATAATAGTTCTTTTAAAAAAGTAGAAAATTTATTTATATAAATCTTTGCATCTCTAATTACAGTGACATTTCACTTCATTCTGTTGGAATGGGGGGTAGAGAAAACCTATTTATTCTAGTACTATTGGTGTGAGAAGGGATTTAATCTTTAAAATATCTATTTACAAGATGAGGCTCGACATATAAAACATTGAAATGAAGTCAGAGACAACGTCAAATTCTCACTGTTAGAATGATTTATATATTAATAATAAGTAAACTCATAGTAGTGATATTGTCATCTTTTCTCACGTTTAAAATTTTTCTTAAAATATTATTGATTAAAACTCTTAGTAGTTGCAAATGAATATTAATTATTTTGCTTAAAATAGATAACTATAATTTAGATATTAAATAGGAATATAATTACTTTATTAAGATAATGTCTAGCAGCGTACAGAACACCTTTCACTTTACTAAGTTTGTGATCCATAAAAATACCCAAATATATCAAATAGTCCACATATTCGATTATTTCATTACTAAAGGTATTAAATGCATTCTTTTTTCAAGAATTAAAATGTAAAGCTTGATTAAAAAAAATATGTCGTAAGTTTTTGAGTTGCTTGTTGAGTTTACATAAATATAAGAATGAAATTTATTAACAATGTAATTAAAATCAGTGTTATTTATAATAAAAAACTGCTTCACCTGCAAGTGTGGAGGTAAAACCATTTGAAGTTGACATATTACTTAATCATTAAAAAAAGAATGAAATTGATCCTTGGAAATGGCTGAATGGTGTATATACATAGGTATAAGATCTGTTTTAAAATTATCTATCTGTACATACCTTGTCCTATTGCTTAATTATTAATTGATAAGTTTATTAAATTTTAAAAATATTTAACGTTAATATTTGTTCCTAGTGTAAACACTGTCTTGTTTCTCTATTATGTAATTTATAACTAAAGTGTCTGTTCTATTCAACAAATCAATTGGATATAATCATCTTTCTCTATTGTGACTTTATTATTATATATCTATAATCATCTTATTCTATTTTGACTTTAAAATAGTGTAGTTTAAATTTTATTAGATAGCTATATTATCATTTTCAATCTATGGTGATGCTTATAGTTGTTTAATGAAATTTGAAAAGAAAGAAATGTAATTTCAATGTTTGAAAACGTTAGTACTGACACGCAATTAACGGTTCAAGGAAAATTAGGTCTCGTTTTATGATGATTTTATTAAAGAACAATAATAGAAAAGGTTAAAATTATAAATACTAAAATGTTTAGTGTATTTATTAAGAAGCTGATAGAATCATTAACTGTTGGAAAATGATACGCAACAATAGTAATTTTGACACTTTTTTTGACGTAAAATTTGAGTGGAAAGTTCGGTACCGGAACTTTTGGTCTGAGGTATAAAAAAAAGTTAGATGTATCGGGTGGCGTACTGCACCCCTACCAGGTCATTAGAAATAGCGGATACAACAAACTACAGAACGTTTTTTTTGTCCGGGGGGTATTTGACCGTTCAATGCACAGAGGGATTTTGTCCGGGGAGTATTTTGCACAGTTTTTTTTGTCCTGTAATCGTTTCATTACCCAAAATCTTAAATAATAATGGTATAGGTAAGCTATTTACAGTCTTTAATATTGAGCATCTCTTTAGTAATAGTAATGCTTAAAAGACCATTTTTTTAAATGTAGGATTGCTTTTAGTTTTAGACATATATTTGATTTTAATATGTTGGTTCAGTTAGGCATCTGCATTGTTCAATGTATATATGTAAAAAATTATTTTAATAAACTTGTCATTATCATTTTAGCACACCCAGTAATAAAGTGTTTGGAAGCCTTTATTACTTGTTTCTATAGTGAAGTAGAGTGAATGAATTAGAAGTGATAATTAATTACAAATTACGTGCAAGATCAATAACCGCTTAAACATTTTTTCGCCCCATAGTCACTGTATATATTGATGCTGTGAAATACGAGTATTTCATTTCTCACGTGCACTACCTACTTTTTCCAACTTATAATTCCTTTGATTGAATCTAATTTTAGATACACGAATTGAAATTTTGGGAGCGCATATGTATCATGTATGATGCATTTATATTCATTAGCAGATTGATTCATCTCAATAAATTGAGTTTATTTGAATGTAGTTTGTATACAGTTTATAAATAGGAGTTGTTTGATCGAATTAAGATTTTGAATGGAGTAGTTTTATATTTAAATCAGAATGAATTGATACACGTTTCCTATCGCTATTATTAATTATACAGGGTGACCGACACTTTTGTTGCCAAACTTTAACATAAGGTTGCATTCGTTGAAATAAACACTTTTTATTCTATGAAGGTATGGTCTAAAATGCTTAGTTAAAGAGTTACAAGGTTAGGAAAGTAGTATCTGTACCATTTATTATTATTAGTTAACGTCATTTTTTTAATGTTGCAATAAGAAACAAAACATTTTTAACAGTAATTATTAGGAGCACAAGAAATTTAATCTTAAATTAAGTTACATATTTACAAAATGTGTTCAAACTGTCTCCCATTCGTTGCGATGCAGGCGTTCAAACGTTTGTCCAATGATTGGCAGACGCGAGCAGAGACACCAGGAGTTTCACAAATCCTTGCGGGACAAACGTTTGAACGCTTGCATCGCAAAAAATGGGCGGCAAATTGAACACATTCTGTAAACATGTAACCTAATTTAAGATTATGTTTCTTGTGCCCCTAATAATTATTTTTAAAAATGTTTTGTTTCTTATCGCAACATTAAAAAAAATAATGTTAACTAATAATAATAAATGGTACAGATACTACTTTCCTAACCTTGTAACTCTTTAACTAAGCATTTTAGACCATACCTTCATGGAATAAAAAGTGTTTATTTTGACGAATGCAACCTTATGTTGAAATTTGGCAACAAAAGTGTCGGCACCCTGGACACTATAGTATTATTTCGATATTTTAGGGTGAAACTGTTATACATATATCATATACAAATAAAGGAAACTACCGGTCTGGTTAATCCGGTACTTTGGGGATAGTGTTAACTTTAGAAAAATTGCGCAACCGACACTAGCGCAATCTCAAGATTGCTGTGGTCGCTAATTTGCGCTCACAGTTCTTGCATAATTTTGAGATTGCTACGCATTTCAGAATTCTAAAATGAGTAAATTGCACCGATCATATGTACTGCTAAAATAAATTGTGTTGAAATTACATTGCATCTATATGTGCCAAAATGACATTATATCTACATATGATAAAATGACACATTTTGTCATAAAAAATGACTCATTTATTGGAGTAAATGAAATATTCTTTTGAAAATATAATTATTTCGACAGTAAGATGAACAAAATGCATTCATTACTGTTATATAATAAAAATAGAAATTTGACAAATTCTTATCAGATTCTTTTTTTCATTTTAACAGTGGAAAAAAACATTTTTACAAAACAGTTAAAAAATATATTATACAAATTCAATATTTTGAGCATATATTATATTGAATTCAACAGCTGCAAATATCTTCCTGTAGGTCTCAATTGAGTGGTATTTTGTGCCAATCATTTTGGCAAATTATTTTCAAGCTTTTGATGTTTGTTAGTTCTCTTTTCATAATTTGAATTTTCAAATATCGTCATTTTTTTCCAATGGGTTCAAATATGTGGAATGACTTGGCCATTTCAATACATCAATGATAAGAAACATCAATGTTTCTTGTTTATGTCTTGCAGTGGCCAAGTCAGTTCCCATAATTGAACACAGACGAAAATTAAAGAGGACACAAATATCTAGATCTCGAAGATGATTTGCAAATATGATTGATGCAAAATTTCACTCAATTTAGACGTACATAAATACACTTTTAGCTGTCGAATCATTACAAGATATGCTCTATTGAATAAAAATAAGTATTTTATGTTATTTTATAAAATTAATTTTTTGACAGTTAAAATGAACAATGAAGACAATATTTTTAGAATAATGGGTCAAAATATCACTCAATGTGTGCGAATCCTTAGTTAAGACGTACAGAAATATTTATAAATATTTATATTTATAAAGAATATTTACAATTTTTTTTATGTGTATCATAAACTCTCCTTTTATAGACTCGTAATGTCTATATACCAATTCAGAATTTAATTCGTTTTCTAAAATGAGTGTTTTTCATAATGAAAAAATTGAAAAATGTATTCCATCTCCTAGACTGGTAGCTGTTGAACTCAATAGAAGATACAAATTCATACTATTAAATAAAGATATATTTCTAGTTATGTACGAATACTTAATCACCATTGAAAATGAAGATATTGCATTCATACCCGTTACAATTAATAATATTATGGTTTATTATTATTATTTAATATTATGTATTCTTATACATATAATGAACATAAATAATAGTTTTCGTGAAATATTTTACAAACATATAAATATATATATATATATTTCCCACCGTATATGTGCCTATGTGTCATAAAAAACATTAGAATAAATTGTCTCCGCTGTACAAACATGACACACATTGCAGTGTTACTTATGAAAAAAATGAACAATAAAGTGACCAAACTGTCACTAGTGTGTCATCATGCTACACTTGTGACAGTCTTGTGCTTGTCATCATGCTACACTTGTTACAGTATTGTGCTTGTCATCATGCTACACTTGTGACAGTCTTGTGCTTGTCATCATGCTACACTTGTGACAGTCTTGTACTTGTCATCATGCTACACTTGTGACAGTCTTGTGCTTGTCATCATGCTACACTTGTTACAGTATTGTGCTTGTCATCATGCTACACTTGTGACAGTCTTGTGCTTGTCATCATGCTACACTTGTTACAGTATTGTGCTTGTCATCATGCTACACTTGTGACAGTCTTGTGCTTGTCATCATGCTACACTTGTGACAGTCTTGTACTTGTCATCATGCTACACTTGTTACAGTATTGTGCTTGTCATCATGCTACACTTGTGACAGTCTTGTGCTTGTCATCATGCTACACTTGTTACAGTCTTGTGCTTGTCATCATGCTACACTTGTGACAGTCTTGTGCTTGTCATCATGCTACACTTGTGACAGTCTTGTGCTTGTCATCATGCTACACTTGTGACAGTCTTGTGCTTGTCATCATGCTACACTTGTGACAGTCTTGTGCTGGTCATCATGCTACACTTGTGACAGTCTTGTGCTTGTCATCATGCTACACTTGTGACAGTCTTGTGCTTGTCATCATGCTACACTTGTGACAGTCTTGTGCTTGTCATCATGCTACACTTGTGACAGTCTTGTGCTGGTCATCATGCTACACTTGTTACAGTCTTGTGCTTGTCATTATGATACACTTGTGACAGTCTGGTAACACACTTACACGTGGAAAATATTTTTTTCGTGTTAAAGTGGCTCATTTTTTCTAGGGTTTACTCTCAATGACATTGAAGTTTGTGTTGGTGTGTCATCATACTCTTCAAATTTTGGTGACCTCTAATTTTGGTTTAGAATTTCTAGTTATATTGATATAAATTTAGGGTGTAAAAAATCTTCTATATAATATTTTCATACAAAAAATATCATTCATTTCTCCGTTTTTATTAAACCATTCAGTAGACAATTTAGTATTAAAACTAAATTCATGAAATGTGACAAAATTTGACCCTCCTCTAAAAATATCTAATGAATCAATTGTAATAGGAGTATAAACACCGTACCATAGGTTCAGAATTCACGATAATTTAGTCCCTCTCTCCTTGCTGTAAATTAATAAGCAAGTTAACAAAGTTACTACATCAAGTAAAGCAAGTCCCTCTGCTCAAGGTGATAAAGCCAGTAATTTCACACAGAAACTGTAATGCAAGCTGAAGTTAGCAGGAATGCTCACCAGTGAATTTTTTACTGTTTATAGAGTCTGCATGATCATCTATATTCTTTTCAGATCTAAATTATCATTATAATGACAAAAATATATATTGTATGTGATTATTAGCTGTATGAATTGATAGAGAAAAACGTACAGCTTTATTTTTATCTAACGAAAATAGGAGCTGGAATGAAATGAAGTAACGAAGCCTATTTTGTAGAAATTGGCAAGACATTTCCAAATAGATTTGCCGACGGTGTGGTTTTATTTAGTTATTTAGGTTAGTTTTTCTAGAATGATAATTTAAGTCATAATTTATGAGCGATTTAGAAACAAAAGAAGGCAAGATGATGCTTGGGTCCGAGCCAAATCACTTCCTCTCCCAAATATTTATTCTGCGGGATTCACTTGAATTACATACTAAATGAAAAGAAGAGTTAATAATTAGATTGCGATAGCATCTAAAGCATGGTATTGATATAAATATATGTTGTTCCTGAATGTAGTCGCAGGAATCTACAATGTATAGTCACTATAGTGTATACTTATATACGGATTTTTGTTTTACGAAATAGTATAGCATTGATACAACGAAATATATTATTATTTAAACAAACATATTTTCAATTTAACTCTTATTGACAGTTTGAAATGAACTACAAATAATAAGATAATTATAAAATAACTACCAAGTTTTTCTAAATTTTCAATTTGAAATAGCCATTATTATAGGGTCATTGTAAAATTTTTTGTTTAAACAAACAATATTTTTCCATTTAAAACAAGATAGTATATATGTATATCGAGAAATGAAGACCAAATAATATAAGTGGAATTATTCATTCAAAATCGACCATGCTTACTTATTCTTACACTTGCTATTTAAATGTTCATATACATTTCTATTCTCAATTATTGGCACTCAACAATTTTATCATATTATTTATATGCACAGTAATTCAATAAAATATAAATTGTTTTTTATAAGACAACAGGTTCATGTCATACCTTTTTTCTTCATTGAAGACATTTTCTTTTATTGTCGATGGCGGTATATACCAACATTAAGTATTAATGGTATTATTATTACAGTAAATATTGGAACATCATACTATAAGAGATAAGAGTCTGCAATGCTTGACAAAACATGACAACAATTATTTGAAATTTACAATATATTATAATTGATTTTAAGTAGAATCAATTATCGTTGTAGATAGATAAAAATTATTATTGAAAACTAAATATATATAATTTTGTTATATAGTCAAATTACATAAAATTATGATTATAAATTTTCTTGACTTGGTTATCTATCAGAAGATTTTAATGAAATGATTTAAATATCCTTGAAGGATGAGTTTGAATTATAGTTCATTTTATCACTGCATGTTGATTCAGTGAAATTCCTCTATAGTGAACTCCTGTATAGTGAATCATCCTGATTAGTGGACTCTGTAGTGAACATATTTAGTTTAGTCTGCCACATATATTAATAAGTTTTCTATGCATCTCTAACCTCTATATAGAAAATTAGTAATATTTCATGAAACAGGAGTTCAATCAGTACAAATCCTCTACAATGAAGTCATTTGTAGTGATCCATCCTGACTTTTAGATCCATCCTGAGAAATGAAAGACCCTGTATAATGAATTTATTTTAAAAAGAAAGAAAACATTTGTAAATTTTGCCATGAAGAGAACAGTTTTCTATTCACCTTTTAAATCCTCTATAGTAGAGTAAACTCTCTATAGTGAACTAGCTAATGTTTTAAATGCTAGGTTACTAGGGTTAAATACTCTTTAGTAAAGTAAACTCTCAATAGTGAACTAGCTAAAGTTTTATTAAATAATAATTAAATATTGAATGTTGAAAACCGGTATGAATATAGATTAACAACAGTTTTTGGGAGTGTTGGAAGGAGCATATTTTCAGACTGCTACCAACTGGATATTAGCAAAGTTACGGCAAATAGAGTCATAAACTCTCCTTTTATAGACTCGTAATGGTACCCAATTCAGAATTTAATTAGTTTTTCGAAATGGGTGTTTTTCGTGATGAAAAAATTAAAAAATGTATTCCATCTCCTATATTAAATTTTCTTCTGTTGATTATCCCTTGAAAGAAAAGAACTATATGTAACTTCATCAATTATTAATATTTAAGAAATCTAATTTAATACTAATTAATGTCAAACGATCAAGTTTGAAATTATGAAACGTATAGTGTTTTTTAAAACTGATGAAAATGGTAATTGTTTTAACCAAATTTCTTTGACCAAATACAAAACTTTCAGACAGTTCAATACTAACATTGTGAGAAATATTTCGTTTACTCATTCATATGCATATATTTAATGTACAGTTCTCAGTTATTTGATGTAGTAATTGTTCATTTGAAGTAAACCTAACTACTCAGTAAGAAAAAAATGCTATCGGTCCATTTCAACTATATTAAATGTGTACCCTAAATACGTCATTGCTGGTTATTCATTTACATCAAATTTTTCATAAAGAATGGATTAATTATACATTATCTTACATACTTTGTTAGAAAGACCATCATGATAATGTTGTCAGAGTCAAAGTGTACTTTGAACCAACAAAAAAAATTCTTCTCGCTCTGATGATGCTAGGTTAATTATAAGTAATATATCGACCTTCAGAATATTATTATTATTTATCTAATACCTATACATATCACATCAAAAATATCTGTTGAAGAGTGTTTACCTTCACACTTCACAGAAAATGGCTACAAGAGTCACAAATTGACTTGAATTTCCTGGGTTCGGCGAAAACAAGAATATTTATCGTCTGTTTTCACGGTACAAAGATGAGAGAGTTAGGTGCACATGACGAATTTGGTGATCGATTAAGTCATTCCCTCTCCCACGCATCAAATTCCCTTTTGAAGTTTATATAAATTATTTATTCCTCTATTACAATAATCTGATGGCAAAAATGTATCTAAAAGTAGTTACTGAAAAAATTCTATACATTTTTTTTTATAAATATAGCGTTATCAATAGTATTGATAACGCTATATTTATAAAAAAAATGTATAGAATTTTTTCAGTTACTACTTTTAGATACATTTTTGCCATCAGATTATTGTAATAGAGGAATAAATAATTTAAAATATATATTTGAATAATTCTTTGATACGCTATCAATAATGGAAAACAAATTTATTCATGAATAGAAACAGAATTCAATATCTGAAAATGCAGATGTGCAATAAATTCATTATTACAGTGAAACTCCTGAGTTTTGAAGTAATGGTTACTTCATAACTCAGGGACACTTCATAACTCAGGGACACTTCATAACTCAGAGCCACTTCATAACTCAGGGACACTGATAGTTTTCTATGATTAAAATCTTGGAGAAAACTATGTTTTTTGAGGGATAACTAGCTCCAAATTTTTCACGTATATCGTTTTCTATAATTGAAACATAGAAAATAATTCGTAACTGAGGAGCATTTCATAACTCAAGTGCTTCATAACGAAGAACTTCATAACTCAGGAGTTTTACTGTATATGAAAATACATATATTTCTATATTTCTAAATAGTTGAAGTAACTATCAACTTAACTAATCTAGAGATTAAAAATATCAAGAAGCGCTTTTTGAAGACTTTTCTACTCCATTTTCCAAATACTCTATAGTTTACATAAGACCTTTTCAGCATCAACAAAACCTACATGCTATTCTGGGTGCTAGAACATAGCTGATTCTGCCTATCGTGTAAATGCTGAATGTCCAAATCCATAGCACAGGGAGAAGTAGAGTAACCATTATTATATAGGTTACCTTTCAAGATGTGCGAGTATACTAATCCAGTACCAAGTAATAGCGGACATCTATAAACTGAACTATTATTCCTGTGCAGCTTAAATTTCACCCAATTAACCAAGCATTCTGTTGCTGGTCTGTCCACCATTTAACCTAGGGAATTCACTCAAATTTGGTGATTTGGTAATAAATGATATTCATCACATCTTTGAATAGCCAAGAATGAATAAAGAGTTTAATGTATTAGGCCCCCTTCACACTTGCGTTTCTCATTGCTACCTTTAAAAAAATGTTTATTACAAAAAGTTTAGTTAGAATTGATTTTAACAGAGCCCTCCACACTTGCATTTTTTTCAAAAGCATTTTTTCCTACGCAACATAGCTCAATCCCCCTGCTAAAATACGAGCAGAATTTCAAATGCTAGAACTATAGAAGGATACGAATCTCTATTGTACCGTTCACATTAGCGTTTTTTTCACTGCTGAGATTGCATACATACACAATACTTTTGACGAAACTAAGACGAAAAATAGAAAATTAATTGTCTACATTGGTTATAATTTTATACCCTCGTAACAAGGGTCCCTTGGCAATTTTATAATAGTAAGATAAGTTATGAATTATCGGACAATTACACATCTTCGAATATATATAAAAAAGTGTATAATCAATATAACATGTTTACTCGTTATTTGTTGATGATCGAAAATGTGGAACTGTTCGATAATTCAGAACATACCCTATCATGCCGAATTACTATTTTCCTTATCATGACAGGAGAAAATGATAACCACTGAACCAGAAAAAAATGATAAATAGAGAAAAGAATAACAAGAAAAAATAATAACCAGAGAAAATGAAGACCAGAAGAAATGATAACCTAATAATAACCAGAGAAAAATGATAAATTGAGCATTTTTTCTAACGTGGCGTTGCAAAAACGCAAGTGTCAACACATGCCGAATGAGCCTTTTTTTTACCGCGTTATTGAGAAACGTAAGTGTGAAAGGGGCCTAATGAATGATACAATCTGTGAATTGCCGAAATAATTCATTAACTTGAAAAAAAATTGCTTACCGTAAAATAAAATTTAATGAATATATAAAAAATCTTTAAGATTTTAATAACTCAATTTTGGAATTGTTTTCTACACGCCATGCAACTCATTACCTTACGTAAACTCTTTTGCGTACTTACGCTGATAAAATGGACACACAATGAGGTCTATCGCTCGCCTGAACGCTCAAAAGAAAGCCGTTAAGAAAGCGAAAATGGAGTGATTGAAAGAGATCGCTGAAGAACGATACTTAATAACAATATTTAAATACCTCTGTATTAATTAGTGTTATCGCCGATGCAGAGCTTGTGAATATAATCATTAAACGTTAACGTTTTATTTATTTGAATGAGTTTCTTAAAAATTATTGAATATCAGTCGGGAGTCAAGCTAGTAAATCTTTAGACATTTATGTAATTGTTAAACATAAAGTTTAGAAAGGCCCCCCCAAAAACTAACACATCCATGAAAAACTAAATTATTTATACAGATGAATATGACGAATGGGTTAAAAGATTGATGGACAATTAGTTGATTGGAAAATTCATTTTCGTCAAAAGACAGAGTACAATATCATTTTTTGGTTGAAATTTCAGAAGATTGGTGTTGATTGGAGATGTACTTTTATCAATATTTTAAATCTAAATAAAGACTCTCAAGGATGCTAAAGAATCATTAATAATTTTTTAAAGTATGTGTTTAATAATAATTAAGAATGATTATTATTCCCCTGATATCATGGATATTCCATCTAAATCCCATTCCCCAATTTGTTGAGAGGATATTCATGTTTTAATATTTTTAGATATTTTCAAATTATTTTAAGAGGGAATATTCTAGGACTGACAGGGAGTAACTGCATTGATGACTGAACTACAGGGTGAAAATTAAATACGGTAGAAAAGTAAATCTCTGTAACTTCAACAATTTTATTGTCTCAATGAAAACAAATATAACACTTTAAAGTTGAGAAGTTTCAGTTTTTATGTACTATTTAGTTTTGAAAATATAGATCTAAGGATAGGCTCCCTCTACCTTCAAACATTCTTGCATTAATTTAAGCCACGTTAATCTCTTGAATTTCTACCGATATTTTGTTCTTCAGATTTTGCAGTGAAGTGGGAATGTTCAGCAAATTCCCCCAGAAGCAAAAAAAAAAAAATAGAATAAACTGTAGGTGTAAGAACTGGAGAATGTGCGGGATAGTCTACGTCCTCAATTCGTGAAATCAATCGGATAGGAAATTCCCGCCTAAGAACAGAAAAAGATGATGTAGGCAATGCAGTGACATTCAATTCGGAGAGCAACAGCAAAATGTTAGAAGATTTTTCTTCCCAGAAATTAGGAGAAATAATCTTCCAAATCACTAAATGCACCGCGCACACTGCAAGTTAATCGATGACAGTTCTTATGCAGGATTATCGTATCCGATTAATTTCAAGATTTTGAGACGTAGGCTGCCCCGCACGTTCTTATGATCATACACTTTCATATTTTTTCCTCTGGGGGTATTGAAACAACAGATTATACCGCAACAGCCTCACCTTTATGCAAAATATGAAAAACAAAATATCGGTAGAAATTCACGAGATTAAATGTGATCACTCTCTGCGCTGTAATGCAGGAAGCGCAGAGCTTAAGAAAATGCAAGATTGTTTGAAGGTAGAGGAAGCTCATCATAAGATCTGTAATTTCAAAACTGAAGAGAACATAAAAAACTGCAACTTCTCAGCTTTAAAATGATTTATTTGTTTTCATCGTGACAATAAAATTGTTTAAGTTAGAGAGGTTTAGTTTTCTACCGTATTCAATTGTCACACTGTATTTTAAATTTTGGCCTATATACTTTTCACTACAAAAATGCTAAAGAATTGATATATGGTGTTAACGGTATATGCATGAGTATGTACTCTAGGTTTATAGACTGTGCTATATTAGTTTGCAGCCCCATCTTCATTCATAAGTACACATTATACAGTAACGGACAAAATATAAGGGTAGACAAAAACCAGTTATCTAAATCTATAATTTCATAAAAAGAACAGAACACACATTATTGAAATTTTGCATGTATTTTCATATAGAGCTCATATGTATTTGTATGAAATTTCAAAGCATTTGGACAAATATTCTAGGAATAGTTCCATATTTTACTTCAAACACTAAATTTTGCTCTGGTCAAAAGTTAAGGGTAGCCATCATAAACTTTGAAATATTCGAGGACTTTATAATTAGCTTTATAATTTGTGAATAATTCTTTACTATATCACTTCAATACATATTCTACCACAAAATTTACAAATTTGGCACAATATGAAGGAGTTATCCACCTTCTATTCATCCTCGAGAAATGTCCACAATTCTTCCGCATTTCTTGTGTTTCAGCTCTGAGTACAGTCTCCAATTATTTTCCAAACAATCTCAATTCGATTGAGGTCTGGACTCTGTGAAAGCCAACTCATTAGAGCAATTTCTTCATCTTCTAATAGAGTCGTACCTTTTTTATCTGAGTAGTAGGGTACGTTGTCCTGCTTGAAACTCTGAGGTTGAGGGTCAGCTGCTTATTGATAGAGGAGAATATGATGACGAAACAGCTGTTTTAAACTGCTGCAATAACTCCTCCTCACAGTAAAACAATTGAACCAGGTCCAGCAGAAAAAATGACCCCCTAAACCATCACACTACCTCCTCCAAAATTAACCTTTTTCTTGACGCAGTTCATAGGTAACATTTCCCCTACTTTACGTTTAATTTGTACGTTTCGATGCAGGGACACATTATTGCAAACCAATTTGTTGAATTCGAAGCGAAAAAGTAGACTGGGAGACCGTACCTCCAGACATGACATCTATTTCACGAAAAATTTGACCAGAAGTGTTGAAACTACCTTGCAAGCTACTTTGAAGACTTGCATGATCTTCTCTCAGCAATGCTTCGGGAAGTCTACCATTCTTCGGTTTGGAATCAACAACTCCATACTGCTTAAGCTAAGCCACAATATGTTGCACAATCCTTTTGGACCTTCATGTGGCAATAGAAATCTCTTGCAACGACAATTAGAGACTGTATCAGAGGGGAAACTTGTGGACATTTCTCGAGGATGAATAGAAGATGGACAACTCCTTCATATTGTGCAAAATTATTAGAATTTTGTGGTAGAAGATGTATTAGAGTGATATAGCAAAGAATTATTCACAAATTATTAAGTTAATTGCCAATATCCGGGAATATTTCAAAGTTTATGATGGCTACCCTTAACTTTTGACCGGAGCAAAATTCAGTGTTTGAAGTAAAATATGGGACTATTCCTAGAATATTTGTCCAAATGCTTTGAAATTTCATACGAATACATATGAGTTCTATATGAATATACGTGCACAATTTTAATAATGTGTGTTTTGTACTTTTTATGAAATTAAAGATTTAGATAACTTGTTTTTGCCTACCCTTATATTTTGTCCTCTACTGTATGTTTTTTGAAATGTTAAAGGGTTAAATATGTTCAATTAGATAATGCAAGGATTATTAACACCTAGCTATGTTACACATTTTAAACTCTGGAAGTAAAACATAAAATGGAACAAGGAGAATACATTTACCAGAGTTTGATTGTTAAATTATTTGTAGAACAGACACTAATTTTATGTAGTATGATCAATAGTGTTAATAATTATCAGTTTACCACAGTTGTTTTTCTGCTTTCATGAACACTTTATTGTTTTTACTTCTACTGGAGTTTATTTTATTTTATTCGATCAGTATTCTTTCACTAAATCTTTCCACTCCTAACTTAATATATATTAATTTATTGATCATTGTCTTTTTTAAAATTCAATGAAATCATTAAAAATGATAATCATGAAATATTCCTTTAGATTATTCTGAGAATGCTCTCATGGTATCAATTTTTGCTGGTGTAAAGATTATTTATTGAGTTCCATAAGTTTGCCGTCAAAATATAAAAAAATAATGCTCTTTGACACTATTTAATCTTCCTATATTCGTGGTAAGCCTTCTTTATTATATTCTATATTCTATGCACATTAATACGGTCGCAATATAAAGTTTCAGAACTTTCCTCTCACCATTTTCCTTCTGTAATGCAAAGTGCTTTCAAATATTAAAACAGGAGTTTTAATTCCTCTAAATCCTCCACTATGGTGTGTTAGGCAGATTAAATTTCAGGAGATTATAACTTTTGTCTTTTTCTTTGGAATATTTTCCAGAGAAAAATCCACGTTGAAAACCTGTTGTCATTTCTTTCTGGAATCTTATTTATAATGAAGATTAATTATTAATACTTTAGTTAGTTAAAATTCTTACATCTGTCAAAATAGAGTTCAAATTAAAATTAGATTAATAACTTAGAAGATATTATAATGAGAATAAAATTATGATCGCTCCTATAGCGTTAGTATTTATATTTTACGAGGAAAAAAGGTTTTCATTTCACAATTTAAAGTCAATCTAAAACTATTCATATTGGCTTCTTTCATCAAATGAAAAATGAAATGTATGCTATTTTTGTCCAGAAAAGAGTAAAGATAAAGTGTTATGATGGTAGGTTATTCTTTCCATTTTATAGTGTTAGAAAACGAGAAATACATTATTTTGATCGCGCACGGACATTTCGTCCACGGACAATTCATCCACGGACATTTCGTCCACGAAATGGTTTAATTTGTATTATATTTATAATGTGTATATAATTCATATTGATCATTATTTACTGATATTTTGCAATATAAAAGTAGAAAACACCATTTGTTTATGGTAATTATAAATTCATGGTCTTTGCCATAATTCTTATTGTAATCTTCTTCTCCTGCCCCTACTGGCCGGCAAAAGTAAAATAATATAACTGAAAACTTTTTAATGATATACAGGCAGGCCTTGCTTTTATTATTCCATTGTCTTATAAAATCTATAATAATAGCAAGGCGTGTCTCGAAGTTATTAGAGTATATAAACATAGAAAATAGTGGACATAATAACAATAACTACAATAAACATCAATATTATTACTCAGATTAGGTTATTAGAAGCAATATTGGTACAGAAATTACTTTTAAATAACACATTTTTTAACAGTGATTGAATAAAAATTCATACATGATACAAGTATATAATATACTACTTAACAAGTGATTGATAATGAATTATGTTATAAAAGAAATAGGTAGATATTGGTTTTTTCTAGCGTTGCCTTTAATTATTTAAACGTAAAACCGTTCATGCTATTGTACTGTTCCATATTTTCGTACTCATAATAAAACCATACATAATCATTATTATTTACCTATTGTAATTATTTCATTTCACCATGTTATTTCAGTGCGATATCTTGGATACTAATAACTCATTAATTATTTATGCAAAATATTAAAGAAGATATATATAACTTAAATATACAGTCAAACCGTTTATCATGTCTAATTTCATAACTAATAGAAGGGTAAACATTTTTTTTGAGTTCATATGGAATTGTCCGGAATAAATCACTATACCTAATATCATTATGTACGTATTTATACATGCCTATTAATGTAATAGTGAAAAATATTGTGAAATATAACCCATATACACTTTAAAATACAAAATTAAGCAATTCGTGGACGAAATGTCCGTGGACGAATTATCCGTGGACGAAATGTCCGTTGGACGAAATGTCCGTGGACGAATTGTCCGTGGACGAAATGTCCTAGACCCTATTTTGATATACCATTCAAAATAATAATTGCTCAAAATTTCAGACGAGGAGTGAATTATTCTATTATTCCGATCGAGAACTAATTTAATGGTGAAGTTTAATTTCCGAGAAAACATCGAAATTAATTTAGAAGGTACACTATACTTCTTATCTATCAATCAATCTCACTCGCTGCCAAATCTCTGATCAAATCAGCAGGCTAATCATTTCTGAGGAAACTTTCTTCAGCAAAACTATTTTTCAGAATTTCTCGATTCAGTTTCAATAAAGAAAGATTGATGGCTTGCATTGCTCTCCCAGGTCAAGATAAAGCTCAGGGTGTTTAATATCTGTTATCTTTTTACACGAACAGCAACGCCAAATTTTGAACGATGGATTTGAAAAGAAAACGTTCATATATGACCGAAAAAATGTGTCGTGACATTAATGTGGAAATATAGTAGAATAATAACGCAACTTTTTATCTAATGACGTGAAGAATTGTTAGTGAAAATGCATCCTGAAAAACGGGTCTAATTTATTAAAGTGTTGTGGAATAATTAATGATATCACAATTTACGAGTCTGTGACATCATACACTATTCGATAAAAGTAATAAATAAACTCAGTTTATGATAACGGTACATTGCAAAATTAATTAGATACGTTATATAGAAAATATAAGATCATCTGCTTTCAATGATATTAAAGTAAATTGAATTATTTGATGAGTAAACTTTGTAAACTATCAGAATTTTTTGTGCATAAATATTGTTAGTGAATAGTTACTTGTGGAAATTCCGTCATGTAAGATATTTTAATAACAAGGGAAAAAGCATATAATACAATATGCGTGTAACTGTACAGGAATGATGATACGAACTATTTGTATACATAATTAGCTGCATTTTAACGAAATGGAAGCAATAACGCTACTCGAACCTATATATACGAGAATGATTAGGAATAATTATTAAATATAAAATAATATTAATTTAATTTTTAGTAAACTTGAGCAAAAATAAAAACACAAACAAACGGTGATACTGAAGATGTGAATTTCCTCAGCAAGTGACGATGCAAGTACTTCCAGTAGGTGTACGGACAACTGCCTTGCGGACTTCTGTCATGCAGACAACTGCCAAGCGGACAACTGCCATGCGGGGACAACTGCAATGCGAATAACTGCCATGCAGGGACAACTGCAATGCGGACAACTGCAATACGGACAACTACAATGCGGAAAACTGCAATGCGGACAACTGCAATGCGAACAACTGCAATGCGGAAAACTGCAATGCGGACAACTGCAATGCGAACAACTGCAATGCGGAAAACTGTCATGTGGACAACTGACATGCGGAAAACTGCTATGTGGACAACTGCCATAAAGACAACTGTCCTACGAACAACTGCCATGTGGACAACTGCCGTGCGGAAAACTGCCATGCGGAAAACTGCCAAGCAGACAAATGCTATGCGGACAACTGCCATGCAGACAGCTGCATGCAGACAGCTGCATGCAGACAGCTGCTATGCGGACAACTGCCTTGCAGACAGCTGCTATGCAGACAACTGCCATTCGGACAACTGCCATGCAGACAACTGCCAAGCAGACAACTGCCATGCAGACAACTGCCATGCGGACAACTGCCATGCAGACAGCTGCTATGTGGACAACTGCCATGCGGACAACTGCCATGCGGACAACTGCCATGCGGACAACTATCATGCGGACAACTGCCATGCAGACAGTTGCTATGTGGACAACTGCCATGCGGACAACTGCCATGCAGACAACTGCCATGTGACAACTATCATGCGGACAACTGTCATGCGGACAACGGCCATTCTATACAGTATATCTCACAAAAAGTTTTCTCGATTTTATAATTAATTAAGCTTGCTATAAATAGAAATATATTCATGTAGTAGTTCGTACGGTTCTAGGTATATTCCACCCCGGTAATTTCCACCCCGGTATATTCCACCTCTTTATATTTTTCCCCTGTTTATTCGTTCCCAGGTATATTCCACCCCGGTAAATTCATCCCCTGTCACAATGCTCATTTGGGTGACAATAAAAATTCTAAGATTTTATTTTTAGATTGCCATTTGTTAAATAATTCGTACCGATGAAAAAATAACTCAGACGATATCCTGAGACATTTGGACAATATTTAGAGGTAGCTCAAGTCAATTAAATTTTATCCTAATAGAATTAAAAATATTCCTGATATGGTAGTTTATTTCAAAGTTAACGTGTTGAACAAGTTAATATTAATTCCTTTTTAACATTAAACTGCACATGTGCTCTTACAACAATGGTTGGATGAGGTGTGGAAGGGGTCACATGGCAGAGACAACCCATTGAATGTTTTCGCTCTTTGCTTATAAGTTGCTGTTTGGAATTCAAGGACCAAATTCACCGTGGTCAAAATCTTTCAATGTTAAAATACATTGATCTCCCAGTCTTAAAACCCTGTACAATAATCCACACCTCTCTATCGGAATCATCTTGGTAAAAAAAAAAACCTACGGTCAAAAACCACCACTCTTACAAGAAGTTAAAATATCAAATTCAAAATGAGATAAATATAACATGAAGTACTATATGACCTCATCTTACAATTAATATCGATTTTGTGTTGGCGATATGGAAGAAAATCAGCTTGAGATTGAAAATCTAAATACCTCAACTCATAAAGAGCGTTCACACAACCTTTCTTTCTGTTGTTCTGTTACATGTGTAGTGAAAAATTTACAGCTTGTGATTAGCCAGCAAAAGGTTTAATTTGATACTGTGAAAATGCAAGTTACCTAGTATTATAAATAATATTAATAAATGACAAATATTAATAACTAACCAAACCTAACCTGAAAAGTAGGTTGGAATTTACCGGGGTGGAATATACCTAGGGTGGAATATACTGGGGTGGAATATACCGGGGTGGAATTTACCGGTGTGGAATATACTGGGGTGGAATATACCAGGGTGGAATATACCTTGGGTGGAATATACCGTGGTGGAATTTACCGGTGTGGAATATACTGGGGTGGAATATACTGGGGTGGAATATACCGGTCACCGTTCGTACATTTATACAAGGTTTTTTTTATATTGAAAATAATCCCTAGAATTGGCCATCATAATAATGATTAAATAATATAAAAACCTTAAAACGGACAACTACAAAAATACATATATCCTATTTATAAGAAGCTTTAAATAATAAAATTGAGAATACTTTTTGCGGGACATATGAACATTATAATTTTGTATAAGGTTAATTTCAATGCGCTATGTAACCTTAAACTTTCATGAATTGAATTTAGTATAATAATGGTAATCCTATAGTCCAATATTGTGCATGAAGATGCATATAAGAATTCAAATTGGAAATAATACAAAAATATTTCTTTGCTAAAATATTCTTCATTAATACTTAACCCATTTAGCCACTTTAATAATCAAATGGTAGACAAAAATGTTAGAATATAGCGATGCAAAACTTGTTTTTCAAACATTTAATAGTAATAAGAATAGTACAAACGTAAGCTTTACAGGATAATATTTGGCATGATTGTGGTAGTCCGAATGGCAGTAGTCTGCAAGACAGTTGTCCGCTTGACAGATGTCCGCATGGCAGTTTTCCTAGAGCCTTTAAATAACATAAATATAACAATATAACAATTTCCCTCTTCCAATTCATTAACAAGAAATATAACTGTATCCAAATGCTTATTACCCCTTTAATGACCACAACAAAGTATAACTTTGTTCCTATTTCCATGATTTTTTCTTTCTTCATCTACAATTACTAAGAGTCAATACACTAAGGTAATTGTGAGTCATCTTAAAAGAAATGTCTGAAGTTACTATTATACTTATTTAGTGCCCCTAGATAATCTGTTAACAATAGTTCATTGGAAAAAATATATTAATTTTTTTTTTCAGTGTTCACTGTTCATCTCGTATGGAAGTGTAAATTGACATTTTACTTTATGTTGGGAAAATTTGAATACGTCGCGTCATCATTTAAATTAACATAAAGAATAAGTAAATTAACCCTATAACAAGAGCAAATCTCGTAAATAACATTCTGTAGTGTAACAAAAAAGAGAGGAAATCTATTTTTTGTAGAAAAAAAAGTTCAAGTCTGCACCTAAGCCAGCCCAAATTGAGAATAAAAGCTATCCGCCACAGGACTAAAATCTCATGGAACTTTATCTACGAATGCTCTTAACATTTCTCAATGAGGAGAAAATATACCTCACTAAAAAGCAGTGGAGATCATTTAAAGTTTTTGCAAAAGTTTAGCGTTTGCTTCAAGAAAAGGTTTACACGAGTATATCTTAGGGTTCACACAAAATGAAGAAAGAATATTATCGTTTATTTACCATATTTCTTGCCAGATGCACTTTGTGTAAAATGTAAATATCGAAAGAATTTTATCAGCTGCACCTTTGAAGGAAATGAATTTCCATTTTCATGAATTGTCGAGGTTTTGTTGTCCTTGAATTAGTCACTTGTGATCAAATTGATTTGCTAATACTGTTATTTTAAAGTAAATGATTTATTTGTTATTTTATAGAGAGAGAGTAATTGTAGTTACCTATCTGGGCGATATTTGTTATCAGTATATCAATGTAGATTGTTTACATTTCTACAGTCTTCTTCTATAAAGTATAGTGTTTTCTGGGTCTTTATTATTACAATTTTCAAAACCGTATTTTCAGTTTAGGATTATAGCTAATTAAAACTATCTTATTCAAAACGTGTCCTGTGTTCGAAGTATTACATTTTGTTTCAATATTTGCTGTTACTGCTCAATTACCTTTTATTTCTGTTCATAAAATAAACACTGAATGTTTAACTTTTTAAGAGTTATCTAACTCACTATTTATTAAAGCAGTTTGAGGATTTTGTAATATTTTATTTCTCGGATTTTAGGCAAGTTTAACTTTGTTGAAAATAGGAAACTTATTGGGAAACTCTTCTTTTAAATACTTCAATCTATTAAGTCAAAGAATAAAACAGGAGTCCATGAAATAAATAAAAAAATAACTGCTTCATATCCACATAATTTCACAATGATATTTGAAATTTATGTACATATATATAGTAGCTATTTCTACGCCATTTTATCTTCGAGCAAGTACAGATAACGGAACAGGGTCCGTTATCTGTACTTGGTTAAATTCTGTTCCATTATCTTTACTATATAGCTTAATTTTTGGTCAGTTATCTTTACTAGCTAAATTTCTGGATCGTTATCTATACTTGCTTCTTAACTTCAACTAAAAATTAAGTCAACTTATTAAATTAAGTCAACTTACTAAATTAAGTCAACTTCAATTTGATATATATATAAAATCAAAATTAAAATAGATAATATCAAAATTAATATAGATAATATCAAAATTGATATAGATAATATCAAAATTAATATAGATAATATCAAAATTGATATAGATAATATCAAAATTGATATAGATAATATCAAAATTGATATAGATAATATCAAAATTAATATAGATATTATCAAAATTAATATAGATAATATCAAAATTAATATAGATAATATCAAAATTAAATTAGATAAAATAAAAATTTAATAAGATAATTTTAAAATAAATATAGATAATATCAAAATTAATATAGATAATATCAAAATTAATATAGATAATATCAAAATTAATATGTATATACCGGGTGACCAATAAAAAACTGGTCGAAAGTACATGCTTATAACTTCAAAAGTTTTCGATGTAGAAAAGTAAAACAAATATCACATACAAGAGTATATTCTCAAGTTTTATTCTGTATATAACAAATGTTCGAAATCTTTACTGCTGTGCTAAATAAAAAGATTAATCCGTTTTTCCAAAATTAGTGATTACTGCAACTCATATATTTTGGTTACTTCACGTATCTCTTGCTTCAAGTCTTCAATCATGGTTGATTTCAATTTAAATACCTTTTCTTTAACATTTATCGGAGATAAAATCAAAAGGAGAAAGGTCAAGGGACTTAGTTGAACAGAGAAAACGGTTCGGTGCGAAATAATCTTGTCCTCGAAGTGATTTTTCAATCAGTCTACTGCAGAGAAGAATATACATGCAGTTGCAGTGTCCTAATGGAACCAAAAGTAAAGATGATTGTCGTCAGTCATTACAGTACTTAACATTTCATTGCATCCGTCGGTGTTTACAGAACAAACATTTTCAGTCTCTACATCTTTCCGCACCGAACTGTCACTTTCTGCGAGTGCAATGGTTTCTCAAACACTTAATTTCTTGTCCATTTATTGAACAAATTCTTAACCATTTTAATTTTTATATCCTTGTTGTATTGAATGGCATATTTTCTCTTGACTTTAGATAATGTTTAGAAATGAAAACACGCTATTCAATAGTTAGTTGCATAATGATTCATGAGGGTTGATAAAATGCGTTGACGAAATAACCATTATGATTGATTGAGATATCTGTATCCCTCATTCGATAGTTATCAATATCTTTAATACTAAATAAAACTTGAGAATATATTCTTTTATGTGATTCTTGTTTCATCTTTCTACACCAATTATTTTTTTAGTTATAAGCATTTACTTTCGACCAGTTTTTTATTGGTCACCCGGTATAATATCAAAATTAAAATAGTTAAAATCAAAACTAATATAGATTAAATCTAAAATAAAATAGCTAAAATTCAACTAATTTTTGTTCAATTATCAATTATAATCTTTCGAGTTTAATTCAAGTTTGGGGTTTGTTTAACAAAAAAATGAATAATCTGGCCACTCTGATTTCATCCGTTTTTCAACCATCATTTGATTCCCGGTAATTTGATTCCCGGTCATTTGATTCCCAGTAATATTTATCTGTTTACACACCAATAGTAGACAGTTTTATTGGATTACATATTGATGTAAAACATTTAATAGTAACCTTATAGTTGATTATACTGTAAATAACTAAGCAATAAGAATGAAAACAAGAAATTAAATCCTATAGCTATATTCAAATAAGCAACAAATAATGGGATCAAATTTACGTTCAGCCAAAAATAATTTTCAATCACCAAATCAAATGTACTTGCATACCCCACTTTTATTACAACTTGCTCGTAAGACAAGTCAATTAAGTGTGGGTTATGACTCATAATTATTTTTCCTGATATAGAAAAATTATTTGAGGAGTAACTTTGGCAATAAGGTTGTTAGTTTTTATGAAACTTTATGAAATGCAGGTGGAATTGCTTAAAAAATCTATTATGTTAAAGATTATTCATTATTCAATATAAAACTATTTTTAATCTATCACCTGTTAAGTGTTTGTGAAAAAAAACTCAACTGAAAACTAACAACCAAAAATGGCCAAGTTACTCCTAAAATATTTTCAATTAGAGGAGAAATAATGGTTAGCCATGTTCAATTTTATATTACTCGTCATGAGTGCGATTAAAGAGCGGGTTATGCCTTTACTCTAATAAAAGAACTAAAATTGAATTGGACAAAAAAATTGAACAAGAATAATCATAGCGTGTAAAATTGACATATAATTCTAAAGTTATTTTGTTGTAGGAATCATTTCTAGCTGTTTGAATTCTGTTATTTTCAGGCAAATCTATGTTATTAATATTTATATTAAATATTTTGTATCCTAAATACATAAGCAATAGTATTTCATTTAACCTATATAGTTAAATTGAAAAAAAAAAAATACTTTGTTATTAAGTGATGGTGATTAGCTTTCTCATATTGGGTTAATAAATCTTATCAAATTCCTATGAATTTTACTTATTTTTAGTTTAATTGGTATTTAAGTGACAATATAATTTTTGATATATATGAAGAATATGTTATAAATTGTACTATTTCCATTATATCTTTGTATTTCCCATATCCTCTCGCGTCAGTCCTGCTGTTATTTCCCTGTTTGATGTAGCAGAGCTCTGTCAAAATACTTTCTGTTGCAGTGATAAATGACTTATGCATTCAGATCTCCTTGCTAACCAATGCATATAAAACGTGAAATTCATGCAAGGGAGTTCAATAAATTTTGATGGTGGAGTTTCTTCAGCGACAAAACTTGAATACTAACACATTCGCAAGAAGGTGAGAATTATTGGAATATATTACAAACTTGAATATTTCAGGACACCGGGCAAGACCACTTTATAAATTGGATATAAATATGAAGTTTATAATTCTAGAGAAAGACTGACCTTTTAAAGAAACTAGCTGTTTAATAAATATTAGGAGAGTATCAAATGAACAAGAATGAACTCATTTTGATATGATTGGATACGTTAATTAAACTATATTTCTACAAATTCAAGCACAGGAAAATTTCCTAATTCACTCTATCTGAATTCCTCTTTTTATCAATTCGTGGTATGTTCTTTGCAGAATTCTACATCTCAATTCGTGGTATCTCATATTTCGTGGATACTAAAATGTAAACCATTATAATAGAATGATGAAAACGGTGAAATGAAAACGATTTTAGTCCTTTCCAGATCTTTTAACTTATTATAGGGTATCAAACTAAGTACAGCCATTAAACAATAAATATGAATTATTTTAGTTACTAATTTCATTGTGTTTAAAACTAACTTTGGATTTAACGGGAATTTTAATTATACAGAGAGCGTTATTATGTAAGATGAAATATTAGTACGTGCCTCCCAAAATAATGTTATTTTGTTAGAAATTTCTTCAGTAGCAGTATAATTTGAAGCATATATAATAAAGTAAATATAAAAATTTGATTGTATGGCTTTATAAGCAGTTTTAGTTTAAATAAATGGTGCTAGGACGTTTCGTTACTGGACGTTTCGTTACTAGCACGTTTCGTTACTAGGACGTTTCGTTACTAGGACGTTTCGTTACTAGGACGTTTCGTTAATAGGACGATTCGTTCCAGATATTTCGTTCCGAATAGCTTCGAAAGATTTTTTTAATTTGAAATGAGATATAGACTAAAAACTATACCAATCCCATACATTAGAAATATTAAATATGTACTGAATTTTTCCCTATGCTGAACCTATTACCAGATTTTTTCAAAGATATTAGAAAATAGTATATAATAATAAGAATAAAGAGTTGAAATTTTAAATTATATAGTTTTTTCTTATATGAACGAAAATAGTTATTACTTTCACCAAATTGCACAAAGTTATGTTTTTCTTTCATTAAGTTATTTTCATTCTGTAACTTGTAACATCTGTCAATTTGATTTCTACACTAACGTTAAAACCTATGCGGAAATATGAAGAACAAAAGATTTTCCTAATGTAGGCAGTAGAGCAAGCTCCAAGTTCTCGGACTGAACCACATTTTCGATCGTGTGAGGAAAAATAAAACATAATTATTGTTATATAACTTCTATATCGATTGGTATTCATGATATTTTCACTTCAAACTTTTCTAATCAAAGACATTGAGTGATTATTGTTAGTTTTAATACCTCTGTTTATAATAATATACAACCAAACGAATAAAAAATATATTTAAAAAGTAGACATTATTTTTTAAAGTAGTGTAAATTTATAATGTTTGGGATTAGTATAAAATGTAGTCGGCAACCCATATCAAATGAAAAAAATTGTTTCCATTTATAACATAACGAAAAATCTGGTAACGAATCGTCCTGGTAACGAAACGTCCTATTAACGAAACGTCCTAAAAATGAAACGTCCTGGTAACGGAATATCCGTTAACGAAACGTCCGGGTACGAAACGTCCGGGTACGAAACATCCAGTAGCGAAACGTAATTAAATATAGTATTTACTGTGTCCATATATATTTCTTTTATATTTTCACAAAATACCACTCCTTAATTCGTGGTATTATCTCGTACACATCCCTCACGAATAAAAGGTTTTAGTGTAATTCATTTCAATCAGTTTGTTATGTAAGGGAGTTATAGAAAGTATGTAGCTAAGCCACTGCCTCTGTTGGTGGAGATTAAAAAAACAGCAAAGGCTAAAATGTGTTTTGAAGCAGTGATTGGCGAAAACAGTTACTATATTTTTGTTTGTAATGATAGAAACAAAGGCAGAGCATTAACAATGTTTAAATTTTACTCTAACTTTACTAAACAATTTGGCTCATCCACCTGAATTTTTTCAATGGTTGAATGAGGCAGTTAACTAATTATCATTCTATATAATTCGTATTTAGGATTAAGGCTCTAAAAATTGCAACCAAAACATTTCCTACCTAGTTAGAAGATAAATTAGATAGCATTAAACCTGACAATAAATTATTACATAGTGCTCACTGCACAGCTAGGATAAATATCCAGTTTTCCAAATAGGCTACAAATTGAAAGAAATAGACTGCTAAGAGCAGAGAGGTAAGAGAAGTGCTTGGTACACTATAAGTGCATGGTACACTATAAGTGCATGGTACACTATATGTATATGGTGCACTTTATGGCATGGTACATTATAGTAAGTGATAACATACAATGGGTAGACTGTGTACATTAGGCAGGAAGGAAGTTAAAAGGATTATAGTATACGGGAGAGACAATGGAAGGAAATAAGTATGAAAATGCACTACATGGTGTAAGTAAAATAAAAAAAGCGCTAAAGACGTATTGCTCCTATTATTAGAAGCAAAATTGATTTAGAATAGTTTTTATAACAGAATTTTAAATTTATTTTATTTTATTTCTTATGAATCCAAACAATTATTCTTTTTAGCACTCTGTTATTTCAGTTTTATGATTAGTGCATATTATTAAACGAGGTAAATAACTTTAAGACACAGTCAACCCGTGAAACATATCTAATTATTTAACTCTAATCGATAATTAAACATTTCTTATGTGCTTATATGAAATGTTTCGGCTTAAGTCACTATTATATTATGTATATTTACACCTGGCTATTAATGAAATGGTGAAAAATAATATGAAATATATCCCATAAAACTTTAAAAAATACCAACTAGGTAGAGCAATTCGTGGACGAAATGTCCGTTGACAAATTGTCCGTGGACGAAATGTCCTATACCCGCACTTTACATACCAGCACACCCGTAGTAACTCTTCAAAATTAATAACTAGCAAACGAGACTATTTTTAATACGGTGGAAGCGAATCAAAGTATATTTATAAATTCTTCAGAACATTTAAAAATTCTTCAAAACACTTAGATTTTCCTTCGCCGAAAGAGACTTAATTAATTACATCGAATGGTTGACTTTTTTCAAAAGACGTGGGTGTCAGAGTCAAAATATAAATGGTTATAATATGGCGCTTTACACCTTGAACACAGAGGCTGCATAGTTTTAAAATGCATTTTAGTCGTCTCCTACACGTGTAATTAAAAAGTTATAAAATATATAACAACACATACTAATACTGGATGTCTAGGATTTTTATCAGCATTATGTTGTAGAAAGTAGACTAAAGCCTAAAACGAGCAAAAGTTTTAATTCATAATGAACGGATATTATATTTGTCATTAACTTTTTAATTTAGTTAATCTGATAATAAACAGTATTAGGAGTATCAATTACAGTGTATTAAATATATATTAAGAAACAGCGCCAAATTTACCAAATTGAAGCCACTTTTTGGTATATTGGGCCTTCGGTATAATGGGCTTTCTTATTTCACTGTAAGCTCTGAGTAGTAATTATGCTAATTGAGCGTAAGTGTTTTCAGAGGCCATATGTCCTTCTCCTCACACTCGATTAACCAAGGAAGAGCGGCCAATTATAAAGGAAGCTCATAGAAAAGAATCATATATCATAAATACACAATAAGACATTGATTATATAACACAATGATGAAGTTCGAGATTGTTTCTATAATTATGCTCAATTAATACTTTTTATCAGATGTATATCTCTGAAGTTATAATTTATTATTTATAGATCTAGTTCGTGCGATCAGATCTCTTTCAAACTATTAATTATTCGAAGAAACTATATAGTTAAAATGTAAATAACATATAAAACGAATTTAAAGAGACCATATTCACCGAAAACTAATTCAGCGAACCGGATTCTCCGAATACGAATTTGCCGCAACCCCAAATATGTCGAAAACGGATTCGCCGAGATGAGTATTTGCAGAAAGACTAATTTGCCGAAAGACAAATTTGCCGAAAGACAAATTTGCCGAAAGACTTATTTAAAACAAAATGTAAATTTACAAAAAAAGTTACAGAAAATAAATGAAATTATAACCCGTAGTTACACTAAATTATTCTTTAATTATTCTATCTCTTCGTTAATCATTGTAACTGTTAATCTTTATACCAGAAAACGATTCTTTATTTGTCTTTGTTCTTATTTTAAAGACGTTCAAGCTTTATTCAGTCAGAATCAGTCAGGCATCTTTGGGAGCATGTTACATTTCTTTCATTTGAGTGTTTGGGATTGTTTTTAGTTTGTGTGTTACTAATGTGTTTATTCATTTTTTTGTGAATAATCCATGTTCTTTGCTTCGTTTTAATACAGTGATGATATATATCTATTTATTTTTCTCCTCATGTTTAGAGATGCTCCGATACCAAATTGTTTGCCGATTAGGTTTATATGCTTGTTATGCATAAGAATCATAGTTAGGCATTTAATTTAATTTTACCGTATAATTTCTAAAGTTTATATTTACCTATGTCCTTACGATCTTTATGAAATAAGATTATACAAACAGATATTTATATTTAGATTGCTTCCCAAGTTACACGTATATAATACTTATGCAATAATGCAACCTAATTACATCAAATCACTAGGATAACTTTTAAGATAATAGGGGAAAATATTTCTATTATTTAAAATCGGGCACTTGAGTCAGGGAAATATTAATTTAAATATCGTAATGAAATCATTAATGAATAGAAATATAGCTTTATTTACAATAGAGTAATAGCTAAATTGTGTCATGATAGTTCTCAATCGCATATTGGTTGATATATATAGTGTGCTAAATATATACTATTGAATCCTTTGTATGTTAGGTACAATACATGGACATGTAATTAATATTGATAAATTTTCTCTACTCATGATGGTAAATTAGTAAAACGTTACAAAAAACTTATTTCAACTGGGGTTGGGATACAAATACACCACAAAAAGATGTTGTATAAACTAAAATAAATGACTGAAGTTGAACATCTTAGCCCAAACACTCATTTTTACCATGTTTCTCACTTTTTTAATGCCACTTTCAGTTTCAAAAAATAGCTCTAGGGTTATTTTCTTAAACTAAGAGGTATTAGACTTTCATGTTAGGTAGGCTCATGGGCTTCATTTAATATCACCTCTTCATTTTCCTCTTCGATCAGTGAGTACAGTCACCGGTGTTTTTCAGCTTTTTCATCACATTCCTTGGTAAGTGACTGCATTCAGGGAGTAGTTTTTCTGCATTCATGAGCATTGTCAATGACTATGGTAGGTGATTTTTTTCATGGAGCCATTTTCCTTTCTGAATGCTTCCTCCAGTTCCTTGTATTTAATTTTTTGACGTCATTGTTATAGTCAACGATATGGTTGAATCGAACGGTGATTCTCTACTAAAATTAAATTAACCTAAACTCGGGGAGCTATATAAACTGGTTCTAGGTAAATTGCTCGAAAACAATTGCTCGAAAGACAATTGCTCGAAAACAATTGCTCGAAAAACAATTGCTCGAATGAACAATTTCTCGAAAGAACAATTGCTCGATAGACAATTGCTCGAAAAACAATTGATCGAACGAACAATTGCTCGAATGAACAATTGCTCGAATTATCAAATTGCTCGAATGAACAAAATTGCTCGAATTATAAAATTGCACAGTTTTCAATTTAATAAAAGTTAGTCATTCATGAAGTGGAGCTGCACCAAACAAAGTTTGTTTCTTTTTAGTAAGTGATCGTTAATCATTCTATAAATGATTTTAATTATTAATCATTCTGCATAATCTTTTTTTAGACAGTTTGTGTGATCTCGTATGTAACATGTGAATTGGAATCATGTGGTGAATCACTACTATTCATGTATTTTTTATCAAAAAAAAAATTCATAGATTTATTAAAACTCTGCCATAACTTTGAGTTATTTCACCTATTGAGGTGCCACATACAGATATGCTAGTAATAAAAAAGTCTTCGGATTTATGATAAAAAAAAACATGAATAGAAGTGATTCACCACATGATTCCAATTCACATGTTACATAAGAGAGGACACAAACTGTCTAGAAAAAGATTATACAGAATGAGTAATAATTAAAATTATTTATAGTATGATTAATGATCAATTACTAAAAAGAAACAAGGACTGTTAGGTGCAGCTCCACTTCATGTATAACTGACTTTTATAAAATCGAAAACTGTGCAATTTTATAATTCGAGCAATTTGATAATTCGAGCAATTGTTCATTCGAGCAATTGTTCGTTCGAGCAATTGTTTTTCGAGCAATTGTTCTTTCGAGCAATTGTTCATTCAAGCAATTGTTTTTCGAGCAATTGTTCTCGAGCAATAATTATTGTCTTTCGAGCAATTTACCGGCTACCATATAAACTAAATATAAAAAACTTTGTTCGATTACTAAACTAAAATTCTTTGTGTAAATACGCCATATAAAGCACGCACGGGATTCTTAATTTTTATTCAGTTGCTAATGGTATTACATATAGAAGGTGTGTTGTGGCTGACATTATTAATATTTATTCCATTTATTGAGTTTAAAATATAAAATTGTCAGTAATGAATAACATAACTATTAGTTCACTTAAGTGCAAGTTCACGTGACACTATGAACGATAGTGTCCCTTGCATGAATAAATTTGTTTCAGTTAAAAACATTGATTTCTACCATCCCTTTATTAGTAATGCCATATACATATTAATATAAAATATGTACAGTTACATATATGCATTTAGCAAAATGATACAGAATTAGCGGAATGCAAATTTGAATAGCAATAGTAATGTCAAAATCATATGAGAAGTGTATTTTTTCTTATGCATAAGATGTTATGATGAGAACTATGAAGTCCACAAGAATGTTCTTTTTAAATACATTAAATTTGATTCACGACGAATTCGTTTTTCGAAAAAATTGTCCTCCGGCAAATCCGTATTTTGGAAAATCCGTTTTCGCAAATTTGGTATTCGGTAAAAGTGTATTCGGAGAATCCGTTTCGGCGAATTAGTTTTCGGAAAATGTGGCTAATTCGGGAAATCATCCTAGATCCATATTATTCATCATGTATTTTTTATATCATATATTTCATATTTGTTCAATATATCGAATTACGGTAGATATCCAAAGAAAAAGAAAAATATTGAGAGAATCTCTTGAAAATTTCTAGGACATAATGGATAAGGTTCACGGGTTAACTTTGTAATAAATAATTATTGGTAGGAATTTAAAGTTTATGAAGTCCTGGAGTCAACAATTATTAAAGAGCAGATGATTAATATTAATTAATTATTTATGGTGCTAGGTTGTACGGTTTGCCAACCGTACAACTGCATCCCGGACAATTGCCACCCCAGGACAATTACCACCCGTACAATTGCCACCCCCGGACAATTGCCACCCGATTGCTTATTATTAGAGTTTTGATAGTATGCTTTAAGTCATAGATATTAAGAATCCCGTGACGAGAAGAAATTGACGAATCAATTAATGGTGTTTAATCCTCTACGTTTTTAATATTTTTAGGATCTATGATTATAAAAGCATATTGTTTCAACCCTAATTATTACTATCATGAGTTTTCACTTGAAAGTTTTCTTAATTAATTAGTAATGTAAATACCTATTGTTTGTCCATTAACATTTAATAAAATATATGGAACTACTTGGTGAGATAAAAATATGACTTTTATCAACAATTGATCAAGAATTAATAACGTTGAATATTGATAACGTTGATTAAACATATTTTTACAGTAAAATACTAATAACATGTATCATAGAATATAAACGATCACTAGAAAGGAAAGAAAACTTTGGAAATTCGTAATGAAAAATGTAACAAGATCTAAAAAAAAAATATGTACATAATTTGAGCGACTGATTTCATATACTGTAGCTCGACATATCTTAAATTAAAAATATTTGCATGCTTGATAAAGAGGGAAATATATAATTTATAATGAAGTGATCAATGGCAAAATGAAAATATAGTGTATGATGGAAATAGTTCTTATAAAAAATAATATGTATCTTATTGTATCACCAATTGGAACAATTAATTCTATAAAATAACAATAAATGATGAATGAAGAATTTTGTATCTTTAAATGTAATCAATTAATAATTAATCGCAAAGAAATACTAAGCATATTTTATCGATATCTTTTAAGTTATGAGGCCTGATAATAATTATTTGGGTGGCAATTGTCCGGGTGGCAATTGTCCGGGTGGCAATTGTCCGTGGGTGGCAATTGTCTGGTTACGTTATTTATACGGTTTATATTCAAATAATGGAAAGAACACCTCATTCACAATAAGAGTAATTCTCTTAATAATCTCAATTTCTGGTATTAACTTTCCCCAATTCATTGGACTTTTTTTTTTAAATGAATAAATCATATGCAATGTCTCTTAAATATATTTGTCTATGAATGGATGAATTTTGACAGAAGGAATTTAATGCACACTGCATACCATTAAAATTGAAGTACTTTTATTTCAGTTACTGCATTTTAATATATACATGTATTAATAACAAGTATTAAAATATACTTCTAAATAATGTTCAACTTTCTTGGTGATGCGAACATAGAATCAGTATTATTTTGTATTTTTCAAATTGTACGAAATAACGACTAAAACATTTAACAGTGAGAAGAAATAACAGAAACATATGTTATTAATTAGGATACAGGGGAATTTAGAACAAAATAACTGCATTTGGGCAGCATTGCTGAATTTCTGGTTATAAAATTATGAGGAAAATGAATTATTAGTAAAAAATATGAAAAGGAGGAATGTACATTAGGCTATAGTTACTGATTTTATTTTTAAATAATCGGAAGAATTCTCCTAAAATGCCCATTCGAACAGTTAACTTATATTGAAAATCTCTTCAGAATGAACATTTTTCAATAAAATACATGATAAAACAAGTGAGTATCTAGAATATTGAAACATCTTTATTGAACTAGAAAAATATAGATATTTATGTATGTCATTATACTTGCAACTCATAGACGGACAAATTATTGAGTCAACATGGAGTACAAGTTCAAGCCCTTAAGTACGTAAAACTTTCTTTTATGGCATATTAGAAAAGAATGTGCAATATCCTGAACAGTTGTAAAGCCATTCTCCCTACCCGCAATACTGCCGAGGCTGATGTATATCCAGACCATTATTCTAACGTTTGATATGCACAGAGCGTCTCTTGTTCATTCTCAGGCGTTACAGTCGGAAGACATCGATCTGAAGGAGAGAGTCCATTCATCTGAGTTAGATCATTCTGAACAGATGATGTTAGTGAGAGAAAAGTACATGTATATAGTTAGAAGACTGGTGTAAACAATTATATATAGAGAAGAACAACTCATTGGAAACACTCAATAGAATGTATATTAATTATTTTACATCTGATGTTAATAATGATCAAGATCTTTGATGTATAATATTTTTAAATATAATCCCTCATTTTTAAGGCCCGTTAAAACTATTATTGAAATAAAGTTTAATTTCCCGTATCTTCCTATGCTGTATAAATTATTTTAATTTTATTACCCAGGATATTACCTCATCTAGTAAAATAAATGTCATATTGACCGCCTTTATTTTCGAAACTATCACCAAATTATTTTATATGTATACTTATTGTGCTAACTTTAATTTAATTTAAGGAAATTTTGGAAGTCAAATATAACACTACTATATTCAATATGAAATAGGGGATGGAATATATACATATATATATCACTATACATGACCTTTAAAAATCAAATATTAGGTTTAAGATATTTGAATTATACAAAAATTGATAAAAATGGACTAAAAAAATGATAACCACTTTCAATCACTCACTGTACAGTATAAATTTTTTCGTTAATTCAAAATCCTCTACTCATTATCCATATGTTATTTTAATTTAAAGATAAGTACCTGCATTATACTATAATAATTTAAGTATACAGTTTAACCACTTCTGTCACACATTTTATGTGAAACTAGGGATGTTAAATCAACACATTGACCAACAAATCCATGAAACTCTTAGACACTCTTATCCAACCATCGACGCTTGAGTGAATAATTTTTCTTGATTTTCCAATAAAGAATTTATATGCTTTTTATATCACTCAGATTAAACTTCATTTCAACTGTGAAAATATTCACTAGTAAATCAAAAATACTAATAAACTTTTTAACTTGAGCGAGTAAGCAAACAAGAATAATTTGGAAATGTGCACAAGATGCAAAACATAAATTCTCCTTCCTATAATAATATGGTTAAGAATTACACAATATATTTCTGGCTTTAATTTTCATGAGTTTTTATCATTAATTTCTTGTTTATTTATTTGTTCTCATATCAGATTATAAAGTTAGAAGTTTATTGAATGAATATAAAACATGAAACAATTTTCGTTATTCAGACTAATCTTCTTAAAGTCTATATCTGATTTAAAGATATATATAGCTTCTATTTACCGAACTGATAAATTGAATATATTTTATCCCTTATTTTACAAATACCATTTTATAGACCTAAAATAAATGTCTTGTGGAAGATTTATGCAGTTTAGGTGCGTGAATGTGTCGGATTAAATGCATCTAAATGTATTCTAAAGCGAAGATGAATAAAAGAATCGACAGCATTAGAGATAACATCAATAAATGTTATGGTAATTTCTTTACGAGATAATTATTCATTGTTATGAATAGATAAATTTGTTTCTTTCAGACTTATGTATTATAAATGGAATGATTATTAAATTACGGAATATTTTAGACATATATTTAAAAAATGTTAATTAATGTTTTTAAATATAAATATAAAAATATGATTCTTTGAATTTTTGAACAGTGTTAGTCAATATTTTTTAATTCATGTTCATTTTTTATTACGGTCACTTCGAGTACAATCTTCGGTCGTTCCTAATTCTCGGAATGTACAGAAAGTGATAAAACAGTAGATTTATATACTCACTGGAATTATCACTAGACAGTCTCTTGCTCGTGAAACTCTTATATATTTGTATATCACATGCAATGGCTATAAATTGTTTATAAAATATTGAAACAGAAAATTATACATTGTGTGAAATTAATCAATAATTACTGTTTTTTCTTTATTGATAAAAATAATCTCTTTTTTTTATAGTGATTATTAATACAATAATTTTTTCCCCTGTTTTAGAAAATTAGGATAGTGTGGAATTATTAATTAATTTTATTTTATTTTTATTATTAATAATCATTACATAGAGAGAAAATTTTATTTGTCGATCATTTGCTTTCAGTTGGCGACCATATTTGATGATATTTTAGCTTTAAAATTCGACAACAACCGGTCAATTTCAGGATATTTTTTGTATTTATCAGCATTTTTGAGTCTAAAATATATGGTTGGACCTAGTGTGATGTAATGATTTGATATAGTTAGTACGTATTAGTACTTACGCATAAATGTTAGCTTTTTAGAATGAACAAGTTAGTTCGCAGGTGACTGTCATGTTTATATTAAAGTCAGCGTTATGTTCTTATTACGTGTTCATCTCGTAGTATTGCGTTAACATCGTAACTCAAGTGTGATCAGTAGGTTTGTGCATGCTTTAAGAAGTGTTAGAAATATATCAGTGTTTCTATATACTATTAATCTTCCTTACTGATATCTAGGTATGAGATCTATCAAGGAAAATAAAGATCTGTACTAGATATACAGTTAGGTAACGGTAAACGAGATTAGCATTGTCCCAGAGAGATAATCAAGTAATAAGAATTTTAATCAACCTGTAGTATTTTAACCCTAATAAACCGACAGTCACAATACATGGCACGTCACACTAGACGATATCAGTAAAATAGTAAATATATACATATATATATATATAATCAGTCTTCGAAAGAAATTAGATCATATTTTACCATTATTTTAAAATCAAATTTGCATTATCGTATACTCCGACTATAACTGGCGATGGCAAAATACCCTTACTTTAAAGTATAATTTGGTTCTATAGGGTAAATTCCACCCCGGTAAATTCCACTCCGGTATATTCCACCCCGGTAAATTCCTCCCCAGTGAGAATGATCATTAGGGTAACAATGAGTCAAAGATATTTTTTTCGGATGGCCATTTGTTAAATACTGGGTACCCATGAAGAAATAACTCAGACAATATCCTAAGACAATTGGACAATATTTAGAACTAGCTCAAGGTAATTTTTGAAACTTTATCCCAATAGACAAAAATACAAATATTCATGGTTTGGTAATTTACTTCAAAGTTTAAATGTTGAGCAAGTTAATATTAATTCCTTTTTAACACGAAACTGCAGTATATGCTCTTACAACAATGTTTGGGAGAGGTGTAGAGCGGGTTGACGGACAGTGACAACTCATTCAATGTTTTTGCTTATACGTTCTTGTTTGGATTCTAGGACAAAAACTTCTGTGATCAAAATATCTCCATGTTAAAAAGGCAATGATTCCCACCAGTCTTAAAACCCTGTGCAATAATCTCCCACATCTGGTCAGAAAAAAATTATGTAAAATGAGTAAATTTTTTTTTCGGTTAATTAAAAACTATTTTTCTTCACTTCTACTTGAAGTCAAAATACCGAATTTAAAATAAACTAAAAATAACAATAAGTACTATATGACATTATCTTACAGTTAATAACGCTGGTGCGTTTGCGATAATGAACAAAAACAGCTGAAGATTGAAAATAAAATACCTCAACTGATATAGAGCGTTCATACAATATTTCTTTCTGTTGTTCTATCACATGTGTAGTGAAAAATAAACAGCTTGTGAACCAAACAAAAGGTTTAATTTATTACAATGAAAATGAAAGTTACCTCGTATTATATAAAATATTAATAAATGATCAATATAAATATTTAAAAAACATAACCGGTAAAGTGGGGTGGAATACACCGGGGTGGAATATACCGGACACCGTATAATTTGTATCATCGAACTCCGACTATAAGGCGAGAGTAATTTAAAATCGATCTTTGAAAGTAATTATTTAATATAGCACAACAGCAACCTTCAACGTTGAGTATAAATAACCTCTTGTTAAAAGTAATTAGATCTCAATTTTTTATTTATTTTATAGAAGCACAAAAACTTTTGAATTTTTTTCAATATCATTTGGCAATAAACAGAATTAGAAATATATTATACAACTGTATGTTGTGCCACCTACAGATGGAATTCTTTGTACGTTTGTATGTATGTTATTATTCATGTTCACTTTAATTAAAATAACTTTACACTGTAATTTAAATGTTTATTGGAAAGTGTACTTAACGTTACTTTAATCTTAATCTTTGACGTATATTTACTCTCGAGTATTTATTGAGTTAATAACATATAGCTAAATAAACAAATAAATTGCACTGTCATTCCTGCCGATGCAGTGAAACTCAGTTACATGTATAATAATGTATATGGTATTACAGGGTGTCCGCTCTGTAGCCGATTTAAAAGGGTTGTAATTTGTAAACTATTATGACTAAAAGACTGAAATAAGTTTCATTTAAATGAGGAGAATCTCAAATTTTATTAAATATCATTCATACATAAAGAGGATTATAGGCACATCTATGAACCTTTTGTTTCATTAGCGGGTTTTTATCCCAGGAAAGGCACAATTAACAGTGGAATAGAGAAATTAATCTTTATGAATATTTTTGAAAACTGATCCGTGATGACTATAATTGATTGATTTCAGGCAAGATATGGAACACTATTATGTGTAATAATAGTTACATGAAATTACTTATGGTGATATATCCACGGTACAGTTTATAATTCAGGCCACGAAAAAAGAGCAAAATAAATAAAGAAAACAATTGTTCATTATATCTTGACATGTCATGTGACACATTTATTTCACATCTTTTTCAATGAAATACCATCAAGAACCCATGCGAGTTTGCAGAATGTGATAAAAACAACGTTTTTCGTCTCGATAAGTTTATTGAGTCTGGTGGTGGTCACGTACAATGTAAATTTATAATGAAATAAAACATGGTATTCTTAACTTTAAAGTGAAACCTATTTCAATCATCTATCAATAGTATTTCATATTACAACCCTTTTGGCTACTTTTTTTTGCGAACACCCTGTATATATTTTATCTAGTTGTTTGTTATACACTACCGGCCAAAAATCTGGGACAGTTCAGTATTTTTTAAATTTCTCCAGAACTATCAACAGGATTATGACCAAACTTACCCATATTGTAACTACCTCTCATATTGATATTATGTATTAATTACAGTTCATTCTAAATGATAGACAAAAAGTGATGAGCATTTCCATTTTTATTTTGGAATTATAGTGGCCAAGACCGTGGGACAAAATAAAGAAAATTTGATATAACAGCCTTAAATCAAAAGAATGCAGAAGTTTGATGATGTTCAATCAATATCTGGTAAACAACCCTTTATTTTCTATCACAAAAGCACACCTTCTACAGCAAGATTGAATGAGATCACGACATTCATCACGTAAAACTTTAGCCTAATCTTCTTGATGTTTCAGTCAAAAAATCATTAGTATTGACAGGGTTTCTGGTCCTCTCACGGTTCCACAAAATGGACCATAGGTTCTCATTAAGGTTTAGGTCCGGACATTGAGGAGGATAATCCAAAACATTCAAGTGTGCTCTTTCAAAAATTCCATTACATACTTAGCCTTGTGGCATGGTGCGTTATCCTGCAGGAAAATAGGGCTTTACACTCAGAATTTCGAAGTGTTAGGATGATATGATCTCTCGACGAGTTCCAGTATATAGTTCCATTAACTCTGGTGATTAGCCGGAACAGATCAGTCGTTCCATCCCGCAAAATCATTCCAACCGCCATTATGCTACCACACCGAACCTAACTGTTCTCTTAGTACATTGTTTATTTAACCATCCACCAACAAACTATCTCAGAAATTCCTTCCCGTCAGATCTAAACACATTAAACTTACTTTCATCAGAGAAAAAACATTTCGTTACTGATCTTCTGTCCACAGCACATGATCTTGAGCAAAGCTTAATCTGTGTTTCTTGTTTCTGGCAGCTGTCTGAAAACTATCGTTCAGTGCCATATTTTTAATCAATCAATTTTGTCCATGAGAAGTTATTCGAGGTTGGCTCTTTTTCCTAGGGGCTAAAATTTTCCCAGTATCCTTGGAACCCTTTAAAATTCTCCTGATGGCACTTTTCGACAGTTTCAAGTCATCAGCTATCTTCCGTATCGAGTGATTCTTTCTATGAAGTTTGATAATTGATTTTATGACAGAAGAATCAACTTCAGGTGTCATGTCGATGGTAGGACCGGTTGCAATAATTATACAGTAATGTAATTGACTTATTCTTAATTGTTGTACTTAGAACAATGGAAAAAAAGTCACTACACAGTCCAGAATAAATTATATTCTTTGTTTTGTCCCACGGTTTTGGCCACTTTGATTTCAAAATAAAAATTGAAATTCTCATAACTTTTTTTCTGTCATTTACAATGAACTGTAATTAGCACAGACAATCAATATAAGGGGTAGTTACAATATGTGTAAGTTTGGTCCGAATCTCTCTGAAACTTTGGGAGAAATTTGAAAAATGCTTAACTGTCCCAGAATTTTGGCCGGTAGTGTATTTCAGACAAATATTAAAGTTTTAGTAAAAGTAGAATTATGAACATAATAAAACATTAGAATTCTGGTGAATAACGTTTTTTCTTTCTACAGGTTTCCAGTCAGGACTGTAAGACAAGATAATTGATATTGAAACTAAGCATCAACTAGTGCTGGTGCTCGTGGTAAAGGGAAATATCGCTCATTATCTTACAAAAACAAACTAAATATAAACTGCGTCCATCGCTTCATTGCAGATCACTATTTTGTGAATAATTTTAATAATATTGATTGTACAGTAGTGAAACTCTGGTCACAGGAAGATTGCTTCTATGTTAGTATCTTGCTGAAATATTTTTTGAATCTATGAGAAAATTGGAAAGTTATGAATGTTTATGTATTTTGAAGGCATTTTAACTGTCCATCGCTTTATTGCAGCTCTGTGAAAAGGCCAAAAAATGGGCGATTAACTTCTACCGAGAGGGTAAAAATTGTAGCAGGTCCTGCAGAAGGTATGACTCTTCTATATTTAGCTTTATAAATCGGAAGGGTTAAGAGAACAATAGTTTCTTTTGTGGAAAATCCCAACAAAAACCCAAGGAGAGATGAGGGTACGAGAAAAAGAATTTCCCCTCGAAATATGCGAAAAATACGCAGGCAGGTCATAAGGCAGCTAAATGACACTAGTGCCTCCATTTTTGACAAGGCTGTCATTGGTCTTACGTCAAAAAAGTCCTGATGTAATGTCTCAAATGAAACGGTCAGGAATGCTCAATGGGGCTTAAGACCAGAGAATACGGCAATCAAGTCATGAGAGTCTCTCACTTGATGCCCAGAGATATGAGGAATGAAGCTGTAACCCTTCAAGCATGAGATTGTGCGAAGTAATTCAAGAAAATCCTCTTTTGCCCACGAGATAATTGCAAACTATTAGGCCAAGGGAACAAGTACTCAAAAAAGAGGCAAGGTAGGATTGGATTTTTAGGTTTACACCCTCTGGTACTCGGAAAGGGCCAATTAACGTTTCACCAATGATGCCCGCTTGAAACATAAAGCCACAGCCTCCTTGTTGACGATGAATCCAGTGTGGATAAACAGCTCCAGTAGGATCCAAACTTTAACCCGTCCATCCATACAATCAAGGGTGGCTCTTTCCTCGTCTGTTAAAAGAACAAGTAAGAAGTTTGTTTTCATGTAATTCTGTGTACATCTAATGCATTTTTCCGTTTGGGTCTTGTCTATAGGAGGCCTGGAAATGGGCTCCACATTCCTTGTCGTCTCATTTAAGACACTGTTTTGACGAATAACCAATGACAGCCTTGTCGAAAATGGAGGCACTAGTGTTATTTGGCTGCCTTATAACCTGTCTGGGTAGTTTTCGCATATTTCGAGGGGAAAAAGCTTCTCCTCGTACCCTCATCTCTCCTTGGGATGGTGTCGGGATACGAATAATAATATGAAAGAACCAAGTTAATAATAATTTAATAATACTAAGCCTTTCAAAGTTACAGTTAACTGATTATAGTGACACATTTATGCACCCTTGTGTTCTCAAACACACTTGCGCATCTCATGACTGGAAAGAGCTCTGAAATACTCCTTGTATCTATCTAAACTAATTATACCCGTAGTGTGTTTATTTATTTATATATTTATTTATTCATTTATACACTCGAGTATTTGCCCGTTAAAAATAACGGGTCTTCAATAGTAAATTATTACCCATTGTTAGGTTCTTTTTAGTGAATTAAAATAAAATTCATTTTCAGCATAAACTGATAGTTTTTTTCATAGATCAATTACATATAAAAATCAAATTAAAACAGGGGAATTTAAATATCAAATCAATATATTCCCGTGTGTATTATAGTTACATTCTTCATGTTTAATACCCTTCGAGTAAAAGTGGACACCAAATACATAAATAAATAAATAAATAAATAAACACACGAGGGAAATTATTAGTATAGATTTATTTATTTATTTATTTGGTGTCCGCTTTTACACGACGGGTATTAAACATGAAGAATGTAACTATGATACGCACGGGAATATATTGTCTTGATATTCAAATTTCTCTGTTTTTATTCAATTTTTAAATGTATTTTATCTACAAAATAAATTAGACTATGCAGAAAATATTATAATTTTAAATTTCAATTGAATTCATCAACGGGTAATATATTGGTATTGATGATGACCCGTTATTTTTAACGGGAAAGTACACTAGTATTTGAATAAATGCTTATAATAAGAGTGTCTTACCATTTATCACCTTGGTTTTTGTCTAATCGTATGTAATTATGTGAAAAGGTAAAAGACATTAAAAGACAGCTTCTAAATCGTATTGAATTTTATTTTTCATGAGAACTGGTGCGCTCGCGTCAGTGTTTAGAATACTCGGGTTAAGATACTACGTTAATGAAACCTGTCATATGTAGGAATTACAGGCATTGATAAGGCGGACTAGCTTTCATTCTATCTCATAACCTTCAACACACTGAGTATACATATATATTGATATATTGGTGGGTGTTAAAGTATATTGATCTGATTATGTATATTGATCTCATACTGAAATCAGAGATTTTTTTATCTCACAAATTAATAAAACTGAAGCAAGCAAAAATTCTCATAATATGATAACTCGTAATCCGTAACTAAACCCATCAGCCTTTATACACAACATATCCTTGTAGATTGTCCTCCCTACATCTTAAAACCTGATGAATTGAAGCTACACTGTACTGCGAGGAGACTCCACATCAAAGTACTACAATTGGGTTACTTGCTTTCCCTTCATACATCCCAACAAACTTCCTGACGACTACTTGTTTGTTGAGGTACCTGTAATCACTGAGATCGTGAGATTATGCTGAGTGAAGCTAGTTCTGGTGTAGCTGACTCTCGACATCTATTTCACTTTCAACTATCAAGTGGACACTAGGCTTAGGGCACTGTAACTAGTGATGTGCCATATCACCTCAAATAAGTAAGTGTCATCAAGGATTGAACACTTTAGTGGGGAGCGTAAATTTGTTCTGTTCCTTAATCTGATGTCAATAATGATGAACGGAATGAATAATATTTATCTTTATTTAAGTTGCAATAGTAAAATGAGAATCTTTCATTATTTCGTTTTAAATTAGATTGATACAAGCGCAAGAAATATAATCACTTCTTCATTGGCGCTTTTGAACAGACTGTTGCCTAATTTTATATAATATGTGCGAAATACTGTTTATGAATATTTTCATAGCATAAAAGGTACATATTCGTTAGAGCACATATATTTTCCCAACCCTAATAATTATTTACAATTGATATACGAAAAACTAAGAATTTTATACATGTAAAATGAAATTAATAATGCTATGTCAGGTTCTGGAGCCTCTATATATTATTTATGATTTTTGGGAATCATGACTAAATTGTGCATTGACTGAAGTTTCAAAAGCACTGTATCATTACGAAATGGAAAAAATGAATAATGAAAAAATTTAATGAAATTATAAAGTTAAATATATAAATATGTATGTACGTATTATATATTATCATCATAGCTTATACTTTATAAAAAGTACAAAGCTCACTCAGATTGAATACTGTTATTAACTGAAGTGAAATTAATAATGTTATCACTTCCTACAAGGTATTTTCCAACCGTTGAATATACTATGTTAATATGATTTTATTCAATATTGGCAAACAGTAATTTTCAAGATAGATAATTAAATATCGGACTATATGCCACAATACTTTCGAACGTTTCATATGAATTTATCCCCAATTCGCCAATTTGTCTATTTTCATTTGTTGCAGAAAAGACTTATTGGCTTGTAATTCCACTATAAACATATTTTTATAGAATAAAATCCGTATCTATAATTAATAAGCACGTTTTATTCAAGTTAGTATTTAGAGCACACTAAGGAGTATATACTTGGCTGGTGTTCTTCAAACAGAGAGTCTGTCTCAATTCCCTGATGACAATAATAACGAGGCGTACTGAGAGGTAATTAGTGCAGTCGATGAATTGAATTAGAGATGCCAATCACGATCAAGTGTGTGCTAATGAATGTATTCACCTTGCAGCTAATTTTGGACAAAATGAACACAATCAACAAACTATGTCCATGCTGTCCTCCTGTTTGAACTTTAGGCAAAGTTTCTATCGATAGAATAAGTCACTGGACGATTTGGTAGAGAGGATTGTAACATTGAAGTTTAAAAAATTGAGCTCTTCTGGTTCCTATATCCGTCGAATATACAATTTATCTTTCAATATAATTTCTTATTCGTTATCATGGTATGAATGTGAATAATTAAACTATCTGGGTAATTCAAACTGGGGAAGTAAACTTACAATTAACCCACAAACACAGATAGATATAATGGATTTAATTATTCAAGAGAATATATAGTTGACAAGTTTGCTGCAATAGTTACTTGATTATAGATTCAGACAGCATGTACGTAATAATTGTTCTAATAATAGAACACATGAAGGTAAAAATAAAGGCTTTGACGGTTGATATGCAACACTTTTGAAAATATAGGAATTAAATTTCTTAGTGATTCTTCTAGTTTAATTAATTGAAATGTAATATTATAACTGAACTAGATTTACTGTTGTTGTAAGTTTTCTATTGTGATATTTTAAAAGTGCAAAAAGGTATTACAGTAAAAAATCATTTTAACATATTTTGTTAATAAATTCAATTAATCCAATTAACAGAATATAATTATATCCAACATACTGATCAAATAATTACTTCATCATCAGAATGATATTTACCCGATATGAGTATAAACTTTAAAAAAAATTACAGGTGTTATTATATAATATTATATTCATACTAAAATATAGTTATAATATGCATGAATCCTAAATTTCATATCTTCAGTCCAAAACCTTTGACTAGCACTCAATCATTATATGTGATGAATGCTTTCTGAGTTGTTGTTCCTTCATGTAGATTACATTTTTGGATAACTTAATTAAGCAACGGAAACCGAAGATAAATATATTTTGAATGAATAAAATAAGCTAGATTAATAATTATTATTAATATTAAAAAGATAAAATATTTCAGAGTTTTCACTATTTGCATTAAAAATTTCATCCTTGAAATATCTTATTTGCATATTTATCTTTTAGGCATTAATATTAATTTTCACTCCGCATCAACATTTTAGAATAATCGAAACTTCTCCTACGTATTTACATTAGCATATAATTTAATTCAATATTTGGTAAACAGATAAGTGACAATTACATTTTATCATCCGAATCATCTTCTTTAATACCCACCAATATCTTAAATAATACATAGCTCCATATTTAGTACCATATAATGTTGGTATTTCATGCCAGACAAATAGTTTCTTGTTTTAGGTTTCCTGACGGAAAGGAAGATATTTCTGCTGCGTTTCTGAACTTTTTCCTTTAGAAGTTTCGTCGATGAAGCCACATATAAAAAAAAAAAATATATGGGGTATATACAGCACCTGCAACCATCAATCTCTCGAACTTTTTTTGATAAATGATGCATTGGAAAAGTATATTATATTATGCACCGTGTTATCCATTATACGCCAGATATGATTAATACAATATTTTAATGTGATTATATTCTAGTCTTTGATTGAATATCTTGATTGCATGTACTTCAATTAAGAAAAATACAAATCTTATTTCAAGAATTGTTAAACTATATAGAGTAATTTACTTGTTGTTAAATCAATATCTATGAGGTAAAAAGAAACGATCTAACAATCTATAAGAGAAAAGAACATTTTATATTACTTGAAAGTTGTCAATAATAATTATTGAAATCTAATAAGAGTAAATGTACTATGTGCATTTTTCTTTCAAAGTCCCCACCCAAACTTCTATACATAAATTACCTTTATTATTTTGGAATTATTACCTTCTAAAAATTATGGAAGGTTATGTTTTAATCGAAATTCATTTATTTGAAATGTTATCATCATTGATTAATGGTAATCTTTTTATTCCAATAATTGAAAAGTATTCAACCAAGTTGGCTATGATTTTGTGAGAAGATTGGATATTATCCAGGAAACAATTTGTTAGTTTTTGGGAGCGATCGCTTCGAATGTCATGGTCACGAAGAGGTTAAAATTCATTGAAGCGGTAGCGAAGGTACTTACTCAAATTTCACCCTATTATCGACTCATTTAATTTATCGTAAAATATGTCTATGTTTCGTGCCATAGATGAAATATTCCTAAAATTTAATATTATGTATTTTGGAATAGTCGACGTTGAGCAATTATTTAACTCATGGCGAGATAAAGTACAATCCAGAAATTGTAAGCAATTGATTCTATTGATAAATTGTTTGTTCTATCAAAATTATAATTTAGTAGCACAAAATACTAGTATATTATGCTTTGGGGCATAAAACCCGGCTAAGAGTTGTTCAGGCAGGGAAATGTCCGGCTAAGAATAGTTCAGGCTGGGAATAGTCCTTGCAGGGATAAGTCCGGCGGGGAAAAGTTCTAGTGCCCATTAACATATGCTTACTCAAGCTACAAAATATTTTCCTCTAGTAATGGATCTAGTAGTACGATAAAATATTTATTCATAAATGTACAAATGTAGATAGACTTTTTATCTTATTTCACATGTAAAACAAAGTCAAGATCGTGTTTCTAATGTACAATTCAGATAACATTAAAATATTCAGAGTTCAATTCACTTCTCAATTGCGTTCATTTCCTGCCTGCCTCTCTTAATTTTAGGTAATAAATCTAGCGCTACTCGTTAATTAGTAATTTGATATTACGTTTGTTCAAGATATTTCGTTATGTTAATCTAATACTCTCATTATATTACCTTTGTAATTTGATCGGAGGTAAACAACGAGAGAGCTGATAAAAAGAATACATTCCTCCAATTAGTGATTTCCCATTAAAAGGTAATACAAGTATATATAATTGGAGTTAATTATTAATGGAGAAAATTATAGATAATTGTGTAGTTATCTATACATCAGTATAATAAATGTATACTACCGTCAGCAGCTTGTGGCAAGAAACCAACTATATTGGTTTGGCTACATTTAAAATATATATAAATAATATATTATCAATCTACGTCGCTCTAATATATTACTTTTACTTTTTCAAGCAACTCATGAAAAGAACATTTGAATTAGTGACCGGACATTTCGTTACTGGACGTTTCGTACACGGATGTTTCGTTACCGGACGTTTCATTAACGGACGATGGAGCAAGTAAAGATAAGGGAAAAGAAACGGACCAACTAAAGTTAACGGACCAGAATACATTTTTTAGTTTAAAAAAATATTTGCTTTAGTATTTTATAAAAATACAACCTTATAAATGATTATATTAATGGCTGCTTCACATATCACCGATTTCCGTCCGGCACGTCACCGAGATTTTTTATCACTGCGAAGAGCCGGTACTGTGTGCATATGTCCGTTGAAATTAATGTAACTATATTTTTTTTCTCTGACACCGAATCACTGAGAGGAGAGTGACGGAGACGGACCGAGACGTGCCGGACGGATATCGGTGATGTGTGAAGCAGCCTTAATGGAGAAAAACTTCTGCTTAAATCCTTTAATGTGGTATCTATGATTCCAAAATTATGTTCTTATCTCAATTATTGGTCAAATATTTAATAATTTAACCAAGTAAAGTTAACAAACCAGAATTGAAGCAAGTAAACATTAACGGACCCTGGTCCCTCATCTTTACTTGCTCCCGGACGATTCGTTACTAGGACGTTTCGTTACTAGGACGTTTCGTTACTATGATGTTTCGTTACTAGGACGTTTCGTTACTAGGATGTTTCGTTACTAAATTTTTCGTTTTTTTTAAACCTTGAATTTTTTTTTATTTGTCATGGATTGCAGACTACAATATACCAAATTACCAATCCCATATATTTAAGAATTTATACTAATTTAATTTATATGGTTTAACATACATTTTATTCGTCTCCTAAGTATCTGGTAATATATCGATTTTAATGCGAGGAATTAAAATTAACAATCATCTCTTAATATCTTTGATTAGAAAAGTTGGAATTGAAAATATTGTGAATACTAAACTACATAGAAGTTAAATAACAATAAATCTATTTCATTTTTCCTCATAAGACCGAAAATGTGGGCCAGTCCAAGAACTCAGACATTGCTAACTGCGTACATTGGGAAATTCGTTTGTTTTTGATACTTCCCAAAAAATGTAAGGTTAGGGTAAAGATCCAATAACCAGAGGTTACGTGTTAAGGTACGTTTTTCATGCAGCGATTGTTTATTGCTATCATCGCCTACTGACCAGTTCAATGCTATTCCTATGGAACTGTTTTCTAACGAGCGATTATCGCCGAGCTATAATTCAATGTATTCCTATTGCTATGACCGCAACAATCGCTGCATGCAAAACATACCTTTGCCGAATGAAAATAACCCTATTAAAAAACATAAACCTCCGCAAATTTGCGAAGGTAATAAATATTTTCGATAATAAAAGTAAGGACTATATATTTTACTATTTCTAATTCCCATAAACTATTTTCTAATATGATCGAAAATCTCCGGTGATTTGGGGTTAAAAATTAAACAAAAAATTATAGGGTAGAAAAATGTAATACATATTTAAATATATATTCATAATGTATAGGATTGCTACAATTTGTAGCACATAACTCATTTCAAATTTAAAAAAGCGTTCGTCTGGAAACTAAAAAAAAATCGAAAAATTTCTGGTAACGAATCGTCCTAGTAACGAAACGTCCGGTAACGAAACGGCCCGGTACGAAACGTCCGGGTACGAAACGTCCGGGTACGAAATGTCTAGCAACGAAACGTTCTAGCACCTTTGAATTAGAATGCAAAGTTTACTTCATCTAATGCATATTGACACCTATAATAACTACACACGTGTATAATAATATAGAATGAGGATACAGTCACACACGTGTTTTAATAAAAAAGCAACTTTTGTTTTCTGCATGTATATGTACTTTTAATTGTAAAGAATAGCTTATAAAACAGCCGTAAAATATAAATTACATTTCATATTACTCTGTTTTTCATATTTTAGTCATCATTAATAATTTATTAAATTGAACATATATCAATTTAGTAAAATAATTGTTATAATAAAATTGACGGCCTATATACTCTAGCTATTTTTGTAATAGAAATTATTCATTGAAGAATATATATTGAGTGATTATATTTTTCTAAAATGGAAATTTTATTTTATTTTCAAATCTCTACATTTTACATGTATATAAGGATAAGGGCAAAGATATTTATTGATGAATAACAAAAAAAAAATATATACATCAAGCCCTTATTTAGTAAATTTTTGGGCAAAATTGAATTCTAATAATAATAAACCAGTTAAAATTAGTAAAGTTTATTTATAGAACTGAGAAAATAGTAAACTGTCAAAAATTAATTCCGGAAATAATTTTTTATTATAATTAAATTAAAATTAATTAAAATTAAGTTAAATTATTAATTTTAGTAATTGTCGTAGATTGGAGAATAAGTCATTTTAAGTGCACAAAGGTATTCTTTTCAAGCATTCTTATAGATATTATTGTGCATATTCGTTGGGGGAGAATTCTTTTATACAATTCATAATTATTCCGTTCCATGAACTATTCTATTGAGATTCAGCTGAAATGTGAATCCTTTCTGCAGTTCATATTCATGTAATAGACTCAAAAAGATGATTTTATATAGAATAATAAAAGTTAATTCTATATTTCAAGCTCGGTATTTTTCTTTTGTTCTTCTAATGGATTAATCCATTATATTCATTTCAATAAGTTTCAATGTTCATTCAATATATGCAGTACTGGAAAAATTATTATGGATTTTACGAAATTGAAATTTTATTTACAAAAACATTAATTAAACAAATTTCGTTGAATGCAAATTGATTTAATTTAATACAGTGATACGTCTTGATTATTTATTTATACTTATAATCTCCACTGATGGATAACATAATTTTACAAGTTATGATGAATTACTACTATATTTCTTGATGAAATTTAATTATATTGTTTCTTTTGATTTGTTGTAGAGGAGAACGCAATTATCTAACTATTCTAGGAACATTTTTGAAGTATTTATTGCCTTTGTTGCTTCATCTACCTTGCGGCAATAATTAAACAATTACGACATTTTAGATCAATATATATTTTATAAATGTTATTTTAACGAGTGGAAAATAATAATTAATACAATTTTAATTAACATCAACGTTGTTGGCAAAGGAATTCAAACACGATGATGTTAATGATGGATATAATATAAATTACAATCATAATTTCTTTTATGTATAGATGATTTATTAATTGAATTGCAATAATGTATGCATTTACATGTTTATTATTTAAAGTGTTATTACTTATTAGAGTACAATTAAAAATGAACAGTAAGAGACATCAGTGATGAGAACTTTATTGAATTTTTGTATAAGAAGGCATTCAATTTGAACTGAAGTGATATTTAAACTGTAAAGACTCAAATTCAACTTTAAAATAAAAAATCAAGCTATAATTAAGTAAAAAAAGTTCAAAGATCTGCGTGCTCTCTTACACGAACGACATTGAGACCAAGTCATACATCACTCACGTGTCATCACAGCTAAGTAACTGTCACTGTGACTGCTACTCTTCTTCCAGTTCTGAAATTATAAAGTAACTTGTTTTAACAGACTCCATTGCAAGCACGTAAATCATATTAGTGTATATTTGGATGTGCTTTTTCTATATACATAATAACGTATAATGAAACTAATTGATATTGCGCTGATGTAATAAGGCAGCTATACCTACACTGAAAAAAAAATTGGGAGACAATCTGACTAATCGCTTGAGTCAAGGCAGGCATATAATTCCAACCTTGGAGTCTTTTATTCTTGATTGACTCTACTTGAGTCAATATGATAATGAATTAAAAGTAAATATGACTATTGTTTTTGAGTAAAATATTAAGATGAGTTGAATTGACTCACATTTTTAAGTCGGTTTTGGGACAAACTGAAAACTCAAATTTTGAGTCAATTGACCCGTGTCGTTTTTCTGTGTAGGTTAGGTATATATATTAAGGGAACTGCTTAGATTAAAGGGAAATAGTTTTTGAATGAAATGTTACAATTACACTAAGCATAAACTTTACAGTACTGGAAAAATTATTATGGATTTTCCCAAATCAAAATTTTGTTTAAAAAGGCAAATGAACCAATTATATTAATTTAAATGAATTTATTTTAATACACTGATATAGTGATACGTCTTGATAATTCATTAACACTTAGTTTGGTAACATTTAATACCCGTAAGTGTTTCAACGGGCGTTTCCCCATTCCCCACTTTGAATGTCATCGATTTTTTTTTTACAATATCGATCATTTTTTGCAAGAAGGTGAATTAAACGACAAGAAAAAGTTGTGCAGGGATGGAAGTGGCAATTTTTGGTGACTAGCTGAAATTAAAAAAAACTAATTTTTCGGTATTGAACTGCTATAAATGTTTCAGGGATTCTGAAACATTTTCTTTGGTTTTCTTGTAGCGTGAAAACTCATTGACTTCTCGTCTCCCTTAGGTGTAAAATACACAATTTACAGGAGAGCCAAACACATAAAATATTAAAGTGAAATGTCAATTTTATCACCGTGGAAGATGTTTGAATACTGTTTTGCTGTTTTCTGTAGTCTATTGATAATATAAGTGAATAGTTTTCATATTTTACTGTGAATTACATATAATGTCGTCATAAATTTCACAAATGTCATAAAGATATTTACTGAGTACTCACGATGAAACCAAAAAGAATATTGATTCTTTTACCCTTCTCCGACCCCATATGGGGGTTTGCCGTGGGGGTTCTAGGAATTTTCGTCGTGGGAAAATTCACCGTCGGAATTTTCGCCGTGGGAATTTTCGCCGTAGGAAAATTCGCCGTTAGGAAAATTTCCATGAGGAATATTCGCCGTGAAGAAGAAATTATAGAAGACATAAGTATTCAAATACCTATAAGAATTTATAAAAAAATTGATAATTATAAAGTAAACTAATTTGTTAAATAACTAATATAAAAATTTATAATTGTAAATATTAATTGTAGGTGATTAGTTAATATTGTATATCTGATGAAACTATGATGCCAAAAATTTATTAAGTTAACTGTTCATATATGCAATGTATATTTAAATCATTAATCGTATAATTGTGTGTCACGTGAGGTCGCTGTATAACATTTGAAGTGTTTTGATTGGATGAATAAATAGTCGAAGCTATGTAATTTCTTTGTTAAAAAAATGTTCAGTAAAGATGAATAAGATCACTAGTGATAGTCTGCTGTGTTTTGGCAAATCCTAGTCGGTTTGTATCACTTCCTCTTAAAAGTGTTAAGTGTTCCTGTGTGTTTAATATTGTGAATTTAAGATAAAGCTTTTCTAATTATTGTACTATTCTGAGTTATTGATGGTTTCATACCTACCTAATTATTGATTTTTCTATTTATTTATTCGGTATTACATTGTATGGTTTACCTCTTGAAATCTGAATTATTGTGCATGACACAAATATTTCAAGGTTGTACACTGTTTATAATGCTACATTTAAAATACCTCTCTTATGAGTGTATGTGATCTCTCTAAACAAAATTACATTCATTTCTATCTTAGAATCCATAAAAATCTTCGTTACTGCGATTCTAACGTAATATGAAGAATAAATAGGAATATAATATGCTTAGTCAAGTATTATTATTTATATTATTTTCATATAGTTATTAACATACATAGAAATAAATATATTCAGTTACATTATTATTTAAAAATTATTTAAATATTCCTCACGCCGAATCTTCCTAACGGCGAATTTTCCTAACGGCGAATTTTCTAACGGCGAAAATTCCGGCGGCGAAAATTCCGACGGCGAAATTTCCCACGGTGAATTCTCTGGTCACCGCCATATGGACCCCTCTTATTGGGGAAAGCCCACTACCTAAATACTCGTTTTAAGCAATAAAAAGTTGAAATCATTGGGCAGCAATCTCATGTGTCATATTCACCTCGTTATCCACCTGATCTCCTCGCACATAAACTTCTTATTCAAATCCTTTATTAGAATGGAAGTAACTCCTTTGTTCAGTTTCCATTATCATAAATTTGCCGATGTGCTGAATAGACTGCACCAAAATGATCAAACGGGGAATGAAGCTTGGGAATAAAACCTTCTTTACAACTGCATCGCAACAGAATAGCTTACCGGGTTATAAAAGTAGAACGTCGCTCTCTACGATAAATTCTCTACCTATATGTAAGAGAATAACATGTCGTAAATATTAGCTATAAGAAAATAGTTTTATAGTTTTTAACTTGAAGATATTTTATTCTTTATAATGATTAAGCATGTTTTAAATGGTAATCGTTAGTTTACTCTGATATTTATTGTAGCACTTTACTGTTATTTTAACTGTACAAACACAACCAATTTAAATTATTCTCAATGTAAAACTCCCAAATAAATTTGTATCACTTCACATTTCAAATCCATAGCACCAAAATAGCTGCGAAACAACTTTTCTGTGTAATACACACCAACACCTCATGCAATTTACATGTTCACGGCCCATAAATAAAGTGAGAAATGGAGTTAAGCTGATTAGGTAGTGATTTAAAGGAAAATTCGGGATGATTGAACACTGTCTGCAGTAACATATCAATTACCATTCAACAACCAAATTTAGCGATGAATAATGTCCAGATGAAGTTATATTGAACATTTTACACTAATATGTATATAATTAAAAAAAGAATTTCACTAAATTCCGTTCCACGGATATATTTCGACTTTATAGTTATTCATCAGTATTATATTGAAAATAAAATATCCCTCCACAAAAGCTAACTTATAACATCTTGGATACAGGGTGGCGCAAAAAAAGGAATCACATTTTAAAATTTGTTTATTTTACAAATTATCAAAGATAGGAATTTTTTAAATAAATATTTTATTCGTTAACTTTTCTGCATCTATCTTGAAAATCTGTTAAAGTTACAACAAAAATTCAAAATCCTGCAGTGAATTGAGAAAAAAGAAAATATGTATAAAGGGTTTGCGCGAAGACTAAATATACGAAACAAATTCACATTATGTAAAATTCATTTCATATGCTTGTAAAAACATTAAATTCTACTATTTTTGTAACAAATAAGAGACAATTAAAAGCTTAATTATCATTTGAGAGTTGGTATTTGAGATAAATTGATATCTATAATAAAATCAGTTTCACCGTTAATTTTATCTCCAATTCGAAGCCCTAAAATTCTGCATTCAAAAGAAAAAAAAAGTTTTTGTTGTGAAAAGTTATTTAAATACTGGAAGATTAAACAGGTTTAAAATCATTCATGCACTGGGAAAATTTCCACTGTGGGAAAATTGCCACCCGGAAAAAGGCACCGAGGAAAATTGCCTCTATATATTATATTAACATTCAGACCTTAAAAAATATAGTGAATAAAAATATATTACCAAACTGAATACAAAATGATTTGAATTTTATGTAAATAAATATTCACGTTACATTCATCGTTGTTTGATTAGTTAAATTACTCTCCTAGATAAAAATTACAAGAAACTATTGAATCTTGGAGCGACCAATGGGCCTGAGGTTCTGGTTTGAAATATTTATGCATAATTTAAAAAAATTGCATAATTTGAAAATTGCTGAAGCTCCGTGACTTTTATTGTCTATTACGTATTTATTAATCGTATAAAAAGCAATGAAACTGATGCAACACGTTTCATTCTATTTAGTTTTTATCATTTATCATCATACACATTTTGCGACAGAATCTCAACAGGAATATTAACGATTTTTAGCTGAACGTAAATTATTCTCTTTAATTAAAGTAAGCTTTGTACACAGATAGATTCTAAATTCATTTTTAGTTCTTCTAATTAAAAAAATGTAACGCGACACTATAATATGAAACACCAAAGAGACACCGGAATTCAACAGTTTATATCTATCACTCTTGCAAATTTTGTCAAATTTATAATAGCTTTCTTCTCTCAGCGTTGTGTTGAAAAACAGTGCTAAAAAGGTAAGTTTCACAAATTAGTTTTCCAGATAAAATTTACACAATAGCTTAAAATTATTGTTTTTATTTTGTGAAGCTTATTTTTCAATTTTTATAAATCCTTTATTTTATTAATATGTTTATTATAAAATAGGAAACAAGAGTTTTAGGCTTTCGCATATTTTTACCAGGAAAACGGTTTTGTGCAACTTACCTTTTTACAACTGTTTTTCAACACAACACTAAGAGTATTTTTTACCTACTAATTTTATGTGATTTTCAGTGATAAAAATATACAATTTAGTACCTATCATTTTTGTTATTTCCGAAAAATATTTCAGTACGAATGTATGTATACAGTGGCAATTTCTGGGTGAGACTTCTCCATCGGGTAATTTGAGAATTGGTCAGACTATGTCATGTTAAGATTAAGATTATATCCTGACTTTTTCCTTATCTTCAAGAACTTATCAGGATATTTACTTTACATGACTCATGGAAACGGTCAGGGAATGGTGGCATGACCCAACTTTATTTCCTGATAGTTTCCGGAAATACTCAAGATATTCATGCTAATAATCTAATTTCTACAGAAATTCTCCTACTATTCAACACGACACGAAATGTATGATAGCATTACTATTTCCAATATTTTCCTATAATGAAAAATTTCCAAATTAATTTACTAACAACTAGTTTAGCATTTTAATATTTCTTGAGGCACTCAATATTTCTGGAGGCTAAAATTGTTAGGAAAATAATGATTTACAAAATTAAAAAGGAAATATTTATTGGGAAAATTACAGAAAATATGAATCTGTAGGGGTAACTTAAAAAAACCTACGAATCTTAATAGACAACATAAACAAAAAGAAATATTAATACAAATGAATATTTGTAAATTACCAATTTTGATGAAATAGCATATGTACAATACCTACAATAATTACTAAACTAAATTAACTACCTTCTCTGTTACTCTCCTAATGTGTTTAATAGAGAACTTAGATCTTAGTTCTTTGGGTAATTGCTCATTGATGTATTTCACCGAAATGATTCCTTTTTTGGAGCTGTACAGAGCATCCAATTTTCCACTTCTCTTCAAAATTTCCACAATTTCCTGAATTTTCTTTTCCAATTTCATTTCATCAGCTGTTCCCGTGCGTAATTTCTTACTCCTGAGCTGCTTGATAGTGATATCTTGATCATCTGTTTCTGAATCGTCAAAGGTGATCTTGCGTTTAGCAACAGATTCCATTGGTAAATGACGTTTTTTGGAAATCCCGCTAGATCCTGGTAAATCTTCAGATGTTCTTAGAGGTGTTGAGGCAGCGAAATTGGAGTCTTCTATAGATGATATGGAGCTATTTATAATATTACTGTTAGCTTTTCCAATTGACAAGCACTGGTTGGTGGAGCGAAGGAGGTCATCAGTGGCATAGTATCTATCTGAAGTAGCAACATCATGCCCCATAGCTTTGGCGGTAGCCTCTTTCTCCGCATAGCTCATGTTGTGCAGCCTGGTATTTGTGATTATAGACTTTCTTGTAATTCGTGATGTGAATTTTTTTCCTGATGAAGTACTGAATTTGCTTAATATTTTCCAAACTCCACCGAGCGACATTTGTCTCCCACCCTCTGCTGAGGATGGGAAAACACATTGAACTTTTTTATTGGGACATATTTTGGATCTTAATTCTTGAATATAAATACTCAGCACTCTATACTCATCATCTTTAAAAGATACTGCCGCCTTCTTTCCAGATTTTAGACTTTTTTGATTGAGAACCTGCAAATCAAATGGCATTTGTTAGAAATGATTAAGAGGCTCAACGAGCAATGATCATTAACTGAGCAATAAAAAAATACTTTGAGCACAATCTGTTACCAAGCAATTTTAGCTACATGTACTTAGTATTTAAATAACTATTGCAAATTCAATTCAAAAATATACCATCATGGAAGAATTCATTCTAACAATGTTATCATCTCCTAAAATGAAGAGATTCTTATATATATAATATACATATCAATTTTCAAACACGCGCATTATCAATTATATAAGCTTACCTCCACAACTAGGTAAGTTTCACCGTTTTCCAGTACCGTCTTTTGTGCCTGTGAAACCTCCTCAATTGTCATTGTCGCCAATTCCATGCTTCTTCGTCCAAGATTGATCATGGCAATTGCCATCAAATTATTCCTGATAGAGGTGATCTCCAATAATGAATACTGTTCACGAGTTTCCTTCGAATCTGCCAAGATATCCAATAACTTTTTCCTAATTTGAGAGCTCATCTCTATCATATCATATTCTCCTATTAGGTTCTTCTTTTCGAGATCTCTTGAATTTAACAATTCTTCTCCTTTTTTTTTAGACAAGGATTGTATACAGGACTCTATTTCGTGTGAGGCTTCTTTAAAAAGCATTCCATTTGATAATTTCTCTTGGATCGTCTCCGACTTATTTTCAGGGCTGTCGCAGTCGCAAATTAAGAATTTTAACAAGAGAGAAAACATACGGAGATATTTGATCTTACTGGCTGATTTCATATTGAGACTTTTGAATTCAAGGACAATTTGCCTCACTTTCTTACCTCCAATAATGTCCTTGAAAGTGAGGGGTCCAAATTTAGTTTCAAAGTTGATCAATACATCAATGGCCATCGAAGCACTTCTCTTTGGATTGTGATTCTCGCAATGTTCCAAGTAGTTTTCAAATGTTGTCCTCCATTGTCCTGTTTTATCGGTATATTTTCTTGAATCTCTGTATCTCAAATTTTTGTATATTTTTGTTGCATCCGCAAGTTCCTTGTTAATAATTTCCATCAGAGATTCGTCCTTTGCTGCTCTTAGTCTATGGTTCAAGTCCTCTATCATCTTTCTACTCTCCTTCAACTCGTGAACGATTTCCTTTTCTTTTTCAATTTCTTCTCCGTACTTCAATTTGGCTTCTTCCAGCTCTTCTCCATCAAGTAGTATAATTTTCTTCCCTTCATACTTTGTCAACACTTTAGGTATAACATTGCACTTTGAGGAAATTTGGTTCCGCTCTTTTGGATTCATTTTGTGAGTTGAAGTTATATGTTGGCTGATGTTAGAAGTAATTTGGTCACATAATGAACATTGAACAAAATTATTCTTTTTGCTCATGTGGTGAACTGGCCTGCTAGAAATTTTCTTTTTCTTTTCAATCGTATCAGGATCCTTTTTTTCATAAGATGGATTATCAATCTTATTTTTTTCCATTTTACGTGCATTAACTGTGCAACATTTTTTGCAACTGTCAGAAAGATTGGGATGGGCGTTGTTAAGATGTCTCATCAATTGAAAAGTGTAGACTGAACATTTGTTTATTGGGCAATGCAATTTAAATGTACCATCTTTATGACGATGGAAAGAATTTCCCTGTTCACTCTCAGTGATGAATTCAGACTTCCCGACATCTTGCAATGCTTCATCCATCTCTAAGCACGGCTTGAGATTAGCTGTGAAATATTTGTATTGTTCATAGACTGATTTCAAGTACATTTCCTGAGAATCTTTCAATCTGGAGACAAAATTTCTCACTAACTCTGTAGACGACTCTCTCTTGCAGAGAGTTAGTTCTCTCCCAGCGGTGCATTCTTTGCGTAGATCATCAATATTGAATGGTAGAAGGTCCTTATTCAACTCAGCGGTGATCTCATGCATCTAAAATACAGATTCTTAATTAAAACTATGATTAAATTGATGAGTATGAACTGTTCTATTTTAATCAAATATAGTATTCAAATTGAATGGTTCACTAACCGTAGTGGAAATGGCATCTTGCACAAAAGAATTTTTCTCTGCGGAAATTATTTCATCATCACTGGAGGGGTTAGATGCAGACACATCTGGAAATAAAAAGAAATATCAATTCGATGCATCATCAAAAAGATATTTTTAGAGAATGAATTTGTTATAGAAACGAGATAAATTAGGCAATTCTCATAATTTTTTTACTGAATTTGAAATGGGTGAAGTAATTGAATTGACTTCAAATTACTTCCATGACTGTGGTAATGGGCTAAAGTGCACATTGACGACCAGCTATCTACCGTACACAGCGCACAAGAGAACAAGTCGCATATCTACACAGACCTACCAATATCAGAAAATGAATCGAATTAAATGCTGATTAATATATTTTCGCAAAATTTTAGAAAATTTGTTTTAGGAGCGAAACTGTAATGTAGTTTATTGTATCCGCTAGTTTGTTGTACTGCACACATCATGATTGTTTAATGACCTGGCAGGGGGGTTCGGGGGGCGGCACGCCCCCCGATATACATAACTGATCTTTCATAGACATTGATCTGTGGTGAACATCTGTTGTAGTCATCGAACACTTTCCCCCTTACTCGAGTGTTTTAGATTTGCTTTAAATTAATTTAATTTTTTGCTTAGGAGTCAATGGCCATTTCTTTATGTCAAAAAATTAATTAATTATAAGAGACTTCGAAGAAAATGTCAGCAATAATAATACGTAAACTCCACTGACTGAACTCAAGGAAAATACACCCAGTGAAATGAAGTTTCCATTATGTTGACACTGATATTATATTTATTAGTTTAAAGTTTACAGTCAGCAAATATTGTAAATCCTGAATGAAAGCAGTTTGCAATGGTAATTCATAAATGAATAATATTTGCGTTAAACAGAATAGAAATTAAGAATCAACAAATTTTGTTCAAATCTCATTTTTTTTTCTCACAAAATCTACTCATTGGTTAATTCACTTAAAATTTTGACAGTTACATAATTCCGTACATTATATATATTTATAACTTGCAATTATATAATATTTGAAAGTGGGTTGAGGACTAATGAAAAAATAAAGATCATTCACAAGTTCAATCAGACTGGCCTTCATAAATGATAAATATACAAAATAATATAACTGTTTGAAAAAAATCCCTCTTCCCTCTCATTTACTCTTCTGCAGCGCTTAAAATGTTTAGTTAAATATTACTCGTAGTATACCTATACAGAATTAACATGATCCAATCCTAATAGGGTCACACAGGTAAATTGCGGCTCTATAATTTTCGATTGCACTCCTCTTAATAAAGTTTTTTAATCCTGCAGAACCGAACTTATATTGAATGGTGATAAGTCATAAAATTCTCAATGCTAGCTTCAAATATATAATTTAAAGTTTTTTAAAGCAATGATGTTTTTTATTAATGCGACTGTGAATAGAATAGCAGCGCCGCAATTTACTGTTTTACTCTAAATACATAGATACAAGCATCTATAAGACCAAGAAGATATTAATTAATAGTACATTTATTTATAGTTATTAAAAAATACATACCAAATTCCTCATCGGACTCTAGAACAGAACTATCACTTGAACAGGACTCCATCACTGAAATATTCACTTTTTGAAATATAATTTTTTTTAAATATACTCACTGAGTAATACAATTTTAAGAACTTCTGAAATTTGTAACTGGAAAATAATTGTACAATTTCAGTGATTAAACAGTAGGACAGTAATAAAATAATTCTCTAATTCGATCACTGATGCCGTGTATCATAACTATAGAACCTTCTCTTAGGAAAGATGGTTAATAAATGTCAGCATCTGAGATGAGTGACAGACTGTGAAGCTGTAGAGTTGCCATTAACTATTAAAAATTAGAGTCACTATACTTAATACATTATATAGAAGCATCAAACCAGTAACTAAATTAAATATTTATGATCACGATTTATCAACTAGATAAAAATTGAATTATTTTCACTGTGAAAGTAGACATAAGTATAAACATTATCGATAAGAAATGGTTGCCATAGTAACTTTAGTTCTGAATATAGCATGACCTAGAAGGCATAGAGATAAAGAGTTTCTAAGCCCCGCCGCTACATTAATTATTGAAATTAAACCAATACAGAGACATCATACAAGCTATTTTTTATGCCCAATCTGTTTAGAATGCGCTTAACATCTTGGTAAGTGTGTAGAACATGTATTATAGTGACAGAAAGTAGGAGATGATTGTGAAAAAATACATTTTAAAATCCATTTCACAGTATTACGGCACAGAGCCCAAGCCCACATAGCACGACTTAGCTAGAAGAATTCCAAATTGTGGGCGTGGCCGAAAATAAACCAATTGCTTGAAGAATTCCAGAACTTTTCCACTTGTTAGATTTTGAGGTGGGTGGGGCATAAGTAAAACGTTTTCTTTGAACGTTTGACAATAGTCATAAACAAGTTGTAGGAGAAAATAAAATAATTTTAAATGAAAAATTGTTTTATAGAGTTGTTGTATAGAGGTTATTGTTTTATAGAACTTAATGTAATACTTTATTTATATATCATATTAAATGTATTTTAATTTTGTATCGTGATACTAATTTCAATGAGAAATTTCTTCGTTTCATGAACTTATGGTAGTTATGTGCACTTACAAATAATTAATAATGAATTAAATTCATTCATAAGCAAATGTATTTTCATAAAGTTTTACAGGAATAGTAGTATTAATACAATAGAGTTAGAATCAGCATAAATTATGTTTCAAACGCTTATCAACTCGTTTTGGCCTTGGTAGGTGATATAGCTGTAATTATAGTTCTTATTCACAAAGCATCAAACTAACGCAGGCTTTCTCGGTAAATTCTAGTTTGAACTTTGGCTTTCATTTTTATTAACTGCAAATCAAAATTTTTCATATCATTAGTTAAAGTTTTTATTTCTTTTATAATTAATTTTCAGATGTTATAAATCATGTCTCAAATAATTAGAAGTCAGACTGGACCTCTTCAGAGGTCGAGATGGGCGTTTACCTTGAACAATTTTTGTAGAACCCTAAATATGAGGGTGCACCTCTCCAAACCTGAATTTAAAGTAAAGCGTGCTATTTGGGGTTATGAGGTTGGAGCAGAAGGTACACGACACATCCAAGGATATTTGGAAACCGAAAGAACTGTTAGACTGGTGAATGTCAGGAGAATTTTCCCTGATGCGCATTGGGAAGGTGCACGGAAAGGTCTAAAGGAGAATTTTGAGTATTGCTCTAAAGAAGGGGATTTTGATTGTCTTGGAGATTTCTCCTGTGTGTATCGATCTAGTCGACCAGGAAACCCTCAAAAAATACCGGTTCCAACAATTCTGAAAGGTCTTCTCAACCGAAAGAAAACGCTTCAAATAAAATCTTCGGAAGCATATTCAGACAGGCATGTATATTTTGATAAAATGGAATCGACTTTGCATAGTTATTTTGAATCTTTGAAAATATTCAATAAATGGAAGGTATCGAAGCTATTTTCGTGGCAACTGAAGGCCCTAACTATTATTAAAAATCAAAACAACAGGACAGTTCTATGGATTACTGATGCAGTAGGGAATCAAGGGAAATCTTTCTTGGCTAATTTTTTAAATATCCTGTATGGTTATACCTTGCTGAACTCTCACATATCTGCTAGAGACCTTGGACCGCAGCTGGGAACAATAAATGGTTTCGTGTTCGACTTACCTCGATTAGGTACAAACAACTTTGACTACAGTGTACTGGAATGTATGAAAAATGGGTATATTGTATCTGGTAAATACGGCGGAGTGATGAGAAGGTGAGAATATAAATAAATTAAATTACCTTTCTTCCATCACTGTACTCCAACGATACTCTAATATTATTAAAATATTTTGTTGTTTTGTTGATTAATAGCTTTCTAAAATAGGTGGTCTGTCTGACATTAAGTTTAGAACATTCTAAACTACTATGCATTAATTTCTTATATATTAAATAATTCCAAGTTATATTCCTAGTTGGATATATTCTTAGTTTCTATTAGGATTTTACTACCCTACACTACTATTATTTTAAGAATTGAGATAAATAAATAGAATAAAATAAATGTTTACAAGAACATTTCGATATACCAGATATCTATATCAATTTCTTTAAAATAAATTATTATATACATTTAATCTTATTTTCAAGATTTGATCCGGTGCCCGTAGTGGTGTTTGCAAATGAATTACCTGATCAATCTAAGCTCTCGCCTGATCGGTGGCAGATCGAAGAACTAGGAAGAGGAATATTCACCGATCTTTCCAAACACATTACTTCAAATGCTCCTGCTCAATTCAAATTCGTGAATCCTGCAGATTGTCCTGTACTCATTGAGAATTTTGATCTCGGGAGGTATATTGAAGAAGACTCTGATCAAATGGCCGAGTCCGTAGATTCTCAAGCAGGACCATCGACTATCCATCAGCCAAATATTGAACACGTTCATTTAAATGTCGTAGGATCTACACAAAGTGAGTATTTTCACATGTAATATGAATTCTGTGTAATATTCTATTTCTAATTTCAATACATAAACAATGCAGACACGGAGATCATAGATGATACCCCTCCTTTACCAGTAGTTCCTCAAAGATCTCCAATTTGCAATCTCCATCCCAATCAGAGTAAGTAATATTGAAACTATGTAATATTCTCTTTTTCATATAACATATATTAACGTACTCCTAATACCATGCAGGTTTGTTCAAGAAAGGATGTCCTTGCATCTCTAAGGCTAATTCTACTAGAAGGTCGACAACAATAGAACAGGCTTCGTCAGAAAGACAGAGGACAAATTAACAATGATAAATAGTAATCATTATAATTTTGTTATTGCACGGCAGCTGGAATTACCATCGCTAGAGTTACCATCGCTAGAGTTCGTTCTACTGATTATACGGAACATTTACTTTATTTAAATCTTACCATACTGGTATGCATAATATTAGTAAGTAATTATTATACTTTTGTTAACGCACAGCAAATGGAATTATTATCGCTGGAGTTTGTTATTTATACAGATCATATGGATCATTAATTTTATTTAAAGCTTATTCTTAATAATAAATATAAATTGTTCCTCAATTTTTATTTACCCTCAATAGATTACCTGTAATTCCATAATTCCGAGCGGAAATAGTCAGACTATAAGTGTGGAATTTATCAGGATATGTGTACACTGGTGGAAATAGTCAGACTATATGTCTGGAATTTATCAGGATATGTACACTAGCGGAAATAGTCAGACTATATGTGTGGAATTTATCAGGATTTGTACACTAGTGGAAATAGTCAGACTATACGTGTGGAATTTATCAGGATATGTACACTAGCGGAAATAGTCAGACTATATGTGTGGAATTTATCAGGATTTGTACACTAGTGGAAATAGTCAGACTATATGTGTGGAATTTATCAGGATATGTACACTAGTGGAAATAGTCAGACTATATGTGTGGAATTTATCAGAATATGTACACTAGCGGGAATAGTCAGACTATATGTGTGGAATTTATCAGGATTTGTACACTAGTGGAAATAGTCAGACTATATGTGTGGAATTTATCAGGATATGTACACTAGCGGAAATAGTCAGACTATATGTGTGGAATTTATCAGGATATGTACACTAGCGGAAATAGTCAGACTATATGTGTGGAATTTATCAGGATATGTACACTAGCGGAAATAGTCAGACTATATGTGTGGAATTTATCAGGATATGTACCTTGTGCAAATAAATTAAATGATCGAACCATGTCCCTGAAATCTAGAATGATATGCATTAAGTATTGAAGTGGAAATAGTCGAACCATGTTCGTGGAATCTACCAGGATATGCACTATGATTCCTGGTGGAATTCGCCAGACTATTTAAAATGGAATTTTATTACTATGAATCCTTATTCAATAAAATTTTAATTTACTTTCGTATCTTAATAAAATCCAACTTCATGACATTAAAGCAATATAGTTGATTTGAATATGGTATGAATTTTTGATGAATATTCAGTTATTTATCTCTAACAATACCCGGAGAGTACTTTTTCCCATATTTACTTTACCATGACTTTTGATGTTTGGAGAAGTCTATAGTGGCAATCTTCCCGCAGTGACAGTTTTTACAAAGTGACAGTTTTCCCAGTGACAGTTTTCTCACAGTGGCAGTTTTCCCAGGGGTAATCATCCCAGTGGTAATTTTCCTAGCACCTTTTCTGAGGAGATTTCCACCAATTATAAAACAATATTGACAAATGTTAATAAGTACTAAACTGAAAAATCACTTTAAATTTGAACAAGAAGCGATCAGGTCACAGGAGAACAGAACGAACACATGAAAACATTAATCTGATTCACGAACTGCTTATTGATGATCCAAAAATATCAATCAAAAGGAATGGATTAGACATCACTTAAGTCACATTCCACCGAATTGTTAAGCACGATTTGAGATATTATCCTTTCAAGATGCATTTATGGCTCTAACTCTTAGAACTGATTCACCACATCGTCTAAATTTTGTAAAATGGCTTAGGAAAAGAAATGCACGTTTAATAGAAGACATCGTGATTGGTTATGAAGATGTATTTCCATGAATGAAAGAGTCAATAACAAAAATATTAATTGAATGTAAAATAGTATGATTTAATTTTCAGTACTACTATATATGAAATAAATTATACCTATTATGATTTTTTTTTGTGTGTTATTCGCAAGCCCTTTTCTTTTCCATTTTTTAATTCGCTGCAGGATGTATAATTTTAGTAACTGTACCGGATTTTCATGATACATGCATAATAAGTATACAATTAAAACTCTGTATTTAAAAACTTCTAGCTTCAATAGTTTGTAAAATAAACTAATTCTAAAATAGATTTTTTTGCACAACCCTGTATAGCAAAGTCTCACCCTTTCTCTTATATTTCAATTCACGACTGGACAATTGCCACTCGGACAATTGCCACCCCTGGAAAATTGCAACCCGGAAAATTGCCACCCAAATTATTATTATCAGGCCTCTTAATTTAATTTACATTTCAGGATAAAAACTTCTTCATTCATCACGTTTGTATATTGTTTTAAATTTATTATTCTAATTGGTGATATAATTAATTACATATAATGTTTTTACACGATTTATTTCCTTCATACACCACAATATTAACATCATACAATTGATCATTTCTTCCTATATCACCAACATCATTATTAAGCTAATATTTACAATCTATATAGGATATGGCAAGCTACAGTATTTGAAATAGGTCGCTCAAATTATGATCATACATATTTCTGAAACTTCATTTATGTATCTCAATAGGAATTTTCACTCTTTTATTTCAGTTGTAGTGACTGACTGGTTATTTTCTATGACACGTGTTATAAGTATTTTAATTTAAAAATAAGTTTAATTAACGTTATCAATATAATATTAATCAATCATTGATAAAAGTCTTTATTATCTAACCCAATATAGTTCTATATATATTATTAATTGATAATTGACAAACAATAGGTAATTATATTACTATCACTTAATTAAGAAAATTTTCTATTGAAGAATCCTGATAATAAGAAAATAGGGTTGTAACAATATGCTTTCATGATCATAGATCCTTAAAGTATTATAAAAGGAGAGGATTAATCACTATTGAATTACTTTAAAGCACCGGTACATAAATTTCGATATAATTCAATTTCTTCTCGTCTATGATATTCTCAATATCTATGACTGAAAAAAGCCTATTGTCTCAACTCTAATAATAATCAGTCAACTGGGTGGCAATTGTCCTAGCATCCTTTCACTTCTATAGAACTATTTAAAGAAAAAATTATAACATAATTTACATTATTCTCAATGAATATTTCATCATTTTCTTTTTTGTAAATTTTTTTGAGCAAATTCTGTATTACAGATCAATGAATGACGTATAAATTAAATTCGGCTCAATAGAATACCCATATTAGTTTATTTACTGCTTCTAGGTAAATAAAATAAGTTCAATTAAAAGTAATTGTAATGTCATCCAAGAAACCACCTTAAGAACATCAAAGCTGTACATTACATTAACCAAATAATCATTCCTGCTTACATTAACTATTTTTAATTCGTTTGTTCTTGAAAATTAATTGCAACAGCGTATTATTCATACCAGGTCAAAGGAGAATGTTAATTTGACTCCTCCAAAATATTTAACAGACTCTATTTAATAACATATATTATTAAACCATAGTCAAATTCAGGCATCATCTATATATCCAAAGTGATATTTTTAGTCCAGGGGTTATTTTCTTCCATTTCATTTTCTTCAAATTTTTATATCGAAATTATAAGGGCTGTTTTAATAATTTTGTAGCTTTTCATTGTAGTTTAAAAGAGTGAATTAACAAAAGTAATTTTAGAAAACAGTCAGAATTACAAATCTAACGGAAGTAGAAGAACGACTATACGCAAACATCTCCACTTGACGATAGACCATAATTCATGTACGCTACACTTGCTAAAGAAATATGAGGGTGAGTATAGTGTGAATCCACCAAGCTAAAAACATACGTTTAATACCCTGAAAATACATATAATACCCTTTAACCCTAGTAACCTAGCCCTTAAAAGTTTGCTCACTAACCTAGGGACTGGTTCAGGCGCCTCAGTCCTCACTAAATCTGCTATGAAATCTCAACAAATTGACTTTTCGATTTTTAGTCTTCATAAAAATCTTCACCTGATATTTACACAACCATTGGTATACGCAAAAGAATAGTTACTAATTTAGAATAAATTGACAAGCAAAGATGAAAAATAAATATTTCTTAGATTTTCTAACAATTTGCTTAAAAATCATTTTCATCACCATCAATATAATCCTTATAACATTCACAAAAATGAATAAAACTTGATGAAAATTTAACTGTTTATGGAGACAGATTCAACAATAAAAAATATGCCAGAAAAAAACATGTACCTTCAATAGTTTTTGAAATATACTGACTTAAAGTTGTAATTCGGGTTTTTTGAGACACTCTGTATATTTGAATAAATGCTCATATGATTATCTTGCCTTATATCACATTCTTTTTTGTTTAGTCATACGTAACTATGCTCAGGAAAGTAAAAGTCAGGAAAATACAGCTTTCAAATCGGTTTGAAAATAAAATTATTTATATTTTTTCATGAGGACTGGCGAACAGGGACCAGTCCCTATAGGTTACGAGGGTTAAATACATATAATACCCTGTAAATACATATAATACCCTGTAAATACGTATAATACCCTGTAAATACGTATAATATAATGTAAATACGCATAATACTCTGTAATTAGGTACCATGTTAACTCCTTATAATACTCAAACTCCCATAAGTTTAATTTTAGTATAAATAGAGGAACAAATTTAAAAGAATTAATTTCTTGTATTGCAACTAAAAAACAGCTGTTCATAATGAAAATTTCAACCATTCAGCAATACAATCTGACCTCCTATTGATTCATGCCTTCACACATTGTTATATGAATTATATATGTGGAACAATATTGACCAATTGAATTGGTTGAGGGTGGCGAATACTAGTAGGAAATGATAGAGTCATTGAGACAATAATTCTGTGCCTTATTAATTTCACGTACAGTCAAAGAGAGGTGTATCCGTAATGAATATTTGGCATTTTAATAATTTCCAATTTTCAAAAATGTAATTACTAATTGTAATTTTTGTAGATATTATAAAATTGGCCTGCGTACATGATAATAAATTTATAGACTTTAAAATACAGAATTTAACATAATCTTTTCTTTGACAGTACGTAATGACATATTGCATCCAATTTATTTAAACTAAAAGGTTTCATTTATTTTTACATATTACTGGACAACCTCTAAATGGATAATACACCATTTTAACACATAGATAAATAACTTTATTTGAAAAGAATCAAACTCAACGGGAAATCCATTTTATTAGAGGTTATTTAAACTCTGCGTTTAAGAAAATTTTCAAGTGAAGAATCCTTTAATAAGAATTAGGGTTGTAAAAATAAGCTTTCATGATTGTAGATCCTAAAAATATTATAAACGGAGAGGATTGAAAACTATTTAATCGCTTTAAAACACCGGTATATAGATTTCCATGCAGTTCAATTTCTTTAACTGCTGTTAAAGTTAATGTTGATTATAACTCAACTGTTTTAACATGGATGTATTTTGTGCAACGTACTTAAATATATAAAAGTTATCTAGGTACTGGAAGCTAACCAAACATATTGTTTATTGACATATTCTATCGATTATTTTGCCGCACCTATACAATTCTCATTTTTTCAATTCCATATGTGACGTCATTTGTTTATTTACATCGTTTCTGAAGACTGGAACAACTTGAAAACTTGAATTCGAAACTTAGTATACTTTTTAACTATTTATTTAATATGTTAGTACCTATCATTTTTGTTATTTCCGAAAAATATTTCAGTACGAATGTATGTATACAGTGGCAATTTCTGGGTGGCAATCTTCCCGCAGTCGCAGTTTTTACACAGTGACAGTTTTCCCAGTGACGGTTTTCTAACAGTGGCAGTTTTCCCAGGGGCAATCATCCCAGTGTCAATTTTCCTAGCACCCTTTCTGAGGAGATTTCCACTAATTATAAAACCATATTGACAAATGTTAATAAGTACTGTACTGAAAAATCACTTTAAATTTGAACAAGAAGCGATCAGGTCACAGGAGAACAGAACGAACACATGAAAACATTAATCTGATTCACGAACTGATTATTGATGATCCAAAAATATCAATCAAAAGGAATGGATTAGACATCACTTAAGTCACATTCCACCGAATTATTAAGCACGATTTGAGATATTATCCTTTCAAGATGCATTTATGGTTCTAACTCTTAGAACTGATTTACCACACCGTCTAAATTTTGTAAAATGGTTTAGGAAAAGAAATGCACGTTTTATAGAAGACATCGTGATTGGTTATGAAGATGTATTTCCATGAATGAAAGAGTCAATAACAAAAATATTAATTGAATGTAAAATAGTATGATTTAATTTTCAGTACTACTATATATGAAATAAATTATACCTATTATGATTTTTTTTTTGTGTGTTATTCGCAAGCCCTTTTCTTTTCCATTTTTTAATTCGCTGCAGGATATATAATTTTAGTAACTGTACCGGATTTTCATGATACATGCATAATAAGTATACAATTAAAACTCTGTATTTAAAAACTTCTAGCTTCAATAGTTTGTAAAATAAACTAATTCTAAAATAGATTTTTTTGCACAACCCTGTATAGCAAAGTCTCACCCTTTCTCTTATATTTCAATTCACGACTGGACAATTGCCACTCGGACAATTGCCACCCCTGGAAAATTGCAACCCGGAAAATTGCCACCCAAATTATTATTATCAGGCCTCTTAATTTAAAAGATAGAGATAAAATATGCATAGTATTTCTATACGATTAATTATTCACATTTCAGGATAAAAACTTCTTCATTCATCACGTTTGTATATTGTTTTAAATTTATTATTCTAATTGGTGATATAATTAATTACATATAATGTTTTTACACGATTTATTTCCTTCATACACCACAATATTAACATCATACAATTGATCATTTCTTCCTATATCACCAACATCATTATTAAGCTAATATTTACAATCTATATAGGATATGGCAAGCTACAGTATTTGAAATAGGTCGCTCAAATTATGATCATACATATTTCTGAAACTTCATTTATGTATCTCAATAGGAATTTTCACCCTTTTATTTCAGTTGTAGTGACTGACTGGTTATTTTCTATGACACGTGTTATAAGTATTTTAATTTAAAAATAAGTTTAATTAACGTTATCAATATAATATTAATCAATCATTGATAAAAGTCTTTATTATCTAACCCAATATAGTTCTATATATATTATTAATTGATAATTGACAAACAATAGGTAATTATATTACTATCACTTAATTAAGAAAATTTTCCATTGAAGAATCCTGATAATAAGAAAATAGGGTTGTAACAATATGCTTTCATGATCATAGATCCTTAAAGTATTATAAAAGGAGAGGATTAATCACTATTGAATTACTTTAAAGCACCGGTACATAAATTTCGATATAATTCAATTTCTTCTCGTCTATGATATTCTCAATATCTATGACTGAAAAAAGCCTATTGTCTCAACTCTAATAATAATCAGTCAACTGGGTGGCAATTGTCCTAGCATCCTTTCACTTCTATAGAACTATTTAAAGAAAAAATTATAACATAATTTACATTATTCTCAATGAATATTTCATCATTTTCTTTTTTGTAAATTTTTTTGAGCAAATTCTGTATTACAGATCAATGAATGACGTATAAATTAAATTCGGCTCAATAGAATACCCATATTAGTTTATTTACTGCTTCTAGGTAAATAAAATAAGTTCAATTAAAAGTAATTGTAATGTCATCCAAGAAACCACCTTAAGAACATCAAAGCTGTACATTACATTAACCAAATAATCATTCCTGCTTACATTAACTATTTTTAATTCGTTTGTTCTTAAAAATTAATTGCAACAGCGTATTATTCATACCAGGTCAAAGGAGAATGTTAATTTGACTCCTCCAAAATATTTTACAGACTCTATTTAATAACATATATTATTAAACCATAGTCAAATTCAGGCATCATCTATATATCCAAAGTGATATTTTTAGTCCAGGGGTTATTTTCTTCCATTTCATTTTCTTCAAATTTTTATATCGAAATTATAAGGGCTGTTTTAATAATTTTGTAGCTTTTCATTGTAGTTTAAAAGAGTGAATTAACAAAAGTAATTTTAGAAAACAGTCAGAATTACAAATCTAACGGAAGTAGAAGAACGACTATACGCAAACATCTCCACTTGACGATAGACCATAATTCATGTACGCTACACTTGCTAAAGAAATATGAGGGTGAGTATAGTGTGAATCCACCAAGCTAAAAACATACGTTTAATACCCTGAAAATACATATAATACCCTTTAACCCTAGTAACCTAGCCCTTAAAAGTTTGCTCACTAACCTAGGGACTGGTTCAGGCGCCTCAGTCCTCACTAAATCTGCTATGAAATCTCAACAAATTGACTTTTCGATTTTTAGTCTTCATAAAAATCTTCACCTGATATTTACACAACCATTGGTATACGCAAAAGAATAGTTACTAATTTAGAATAAATTGACAAGCAAAGATGAAAAATAAATATTTCTTAGATTTTCTAACAATTTGCTTAAAAATCATTTTCATCACCATCAATATAATCCTTATAACATTCACAAAAATGAATAAAACTTGATGAAAATTTAACTGTTTATGGAGACAGATTCAACAATAAAAAATATGCCAGAAAAAAACATGTACCTTCAATAGTTTTTGAAATATACTGACTTAAAGTTGTAATTCGGGTTTTTTGAGACACTCTGTATATTTGAATAAATGCTCATATGATTATCTTGCCTTATATCACATTCTTTTTTGTTTAGTCATACGTAACTATGCTCAGGAAAGTAAAAGTCAGGAAAATACAGCTTTCAAATCGGTTTGAAAATAAAATTATTTATATTTTTTCATGAGGACTGGCGAACAGGGACCAGTCCCTATAGGTTACGAGGGTTAAATACATATAATACCCTGTAAATACATATAATACCCTGTAAATACGTATAATACCCTGTAAATACGTATAATATAATGTAAATACGCATAATACTCTGTAATTAGGTACCATGTTAACTCCTTATAATACTCAAACTCCCATAAGTTTAATTTTAGTATAAATAGAGGAACAAATTTAAAAGAATTAATTTCTTGTATTGCAACTAAAAAACAGCTGTTCATAATGAAAATTTCAACCATTCAGCAATACAATCTGACCTCCTATTGATTCATGCCTTCACACATTGTTATATGAATTATATATGTGGAACAATATTGACCAATTGAATTGGTTGAGGGTGGCGAATACTAGTAGGAAATGATAGAGTCATTGAGACAATAATTCTGTGCCTTATTAATTTCACGTACAGTCAAAGAGAGGTGTATCCGTAATGAATATTTGGCATTTTAATAATTTCCAATTTTCAAAAATGTAATTACTAATTGTAATTTTTGTAGATATTATAAAATTGGCCTGCGTACATGATAATAAATTTATAGACTTTAAAATACAGAATTTAACATAATCTTTTCTTTGACAGTACGTAATGACATATTGCATCCAATTTATTTAAACTAAAAGGTTTCATTTATTTTTACATATTACTGGACAACCTCTAAATGGATAATACACCATTTTAACACATAGATAAATAACTTTATTTGAAAAGAATCAAACTCAACGGGAAATCCATTTTATTAGAGGTTATTTAAACTCTGCGTTTAAGAAAATTTTCAAGTGAAGAATCCTTTAATAAGAATTAGGGTTGTAAAAATAAGCTTTCATGATTGTAGATCCTAAAAATATTATAAACGGAGAGGATTGAAAACTATTTAATCGCTTTAAAACACCGGTATATAGATTTCCATGCAGTTCAATTTCTTTAACTGCTGTTAAAGTTAATGTTGATTATAACTCAACTGTTTTAACATGGATGTATTTTGTGCAACGTACTTAAATATATAAAAGTTATCTAGGTACTGGAAGCTAACCAAACATATTGTTTATTGACATATTCTATCGATTATTTTGCCGCACCTATACAATTCTCATTTTTTCAATTCCATATGTGACGTCATTTGTTTATTTACATCGTTTCTGAAGACTGGAACAACTTGAAAACTTGAATTCGAAACTTAGTATACTTTTTAACTATTTATTTACTATGTTAGTACCTATCATTTTTGTTATTTCCGAAAAATATTTCAGTACGAATGTATGTATACAGTGGCAATTTCTGGGTGGCAATCTTCCCGCAGTCGCAGTTTTTACACAGTGACAGTTTTCCCAGTGACGGTTTTCTAACAGTGGCAGTTTTCCCAGGGGCAATCATCCCAGTGTCAATTTTCCTAGCACCCTTTCTGAGGAGATTTCCACTAATTATAAAACCATATTGACAAATGTTAATAAGTACTGTACTGAAAAATCACTTTAAATTTGAACAAGAAGCGATCAGGTCACAGGAGAACAGAACGAACACATGAAAACATTAATCTGATTCACGAACTGATTATTGATGATCCAAAAATATCAATCAAAAGGAATGGATTAGACATCACTTAAGTCACATTCCACCGAATTATTAAGCACGATTTGAGATATTATCCTTTCAAGATGCATTTATGGTTCTAACTCTTAGAACTGATTTACCACACCGTCTAAATTTTGTAAAATGGTTTAGGAAAAGAAATGCACGTTTTATAGAAGACACCGTGATTGGTTATGAAGATGTATTTCCATGAATGAAAGAGTCAATAACAAAAATATTAATTGAATGTAAAATAGTATGATTTAATTTTCAGTACTACTATATATGAAATAAATTATACCTATTATGATTTTTTTTTTGTGTGTTATTCGCAAGCCCTTTTCTTTTCCATTTTTTAATTCGCTGCAGGATATATAATTTTAGTAACTGTACCGGATTTTCATGATACATGCATAATAAGTATACAATTAAAACTCTGTATTTAAAAACTTCTAGCTTCAATAGTTTGTAAAATAAACTAATTCTAAAATAGATTTTTTTGCACAACCCTGTATAGCAAAGTCTCACCCTTTCTCTTATATTTCAATTCACGACTGGACAATTGCCACTCGGACAATTGCCACCCCTGGAAAATTGCAACCCGGAAAATTGCCACCCAAATTATTATTATCAGGCCTCTTAATTTAAAAGATAGAGATAAAATATGCATAGTATTTCTATACGATTAATTATTCACATTTCAGGATAAAAACTTCTTCATTCATCACGTTTGTATATTGTTTTAAATTTATTATTCTAATTGGTGATATAATTAATTACATATAATGTTTTTACACGAATTATTTCCTTCAT
>CANNZV010002508.1:98478-124873 GCA_947561585.1 Caprella mutica
ACCGGTATATAGAATTCGATGCAGTTCAATTTCTTTAACTGCAATTTCAATTTCAGAAATCTGAACAAAACCTTCAACGCATAGTTTAAATAACCTCTAATAAATAACTTTATCTATTCTTCGACTGAGATAACTGGTAAATGAAAATATAACTCTCTTAATCACGTATGACCCCCAAGAGTGAATCATTCCCACTCTGTGATTGGGCTCACGCTTTGATATTGAAATAGGATTCCCTTGTAAGAGTACAATGGCTGATATCTGAAGCTGACAGCAAACAGTGATTTGACTAACGAGGTGTCTAACGAATCATTCTATCATCGAACAGCAAACTGAAAACAGAAACACAATATTGGGCATGCCTTATCACTAATAATATATTAAATAGCTTACAACTGTATATATTCCCCTGTGAATTATTTGATATTATTATTATAATATTGTTAATCGTGAGAGTTCATCATCTACAATGCTATAGGCTTCATCGTATGCAAGTAGCAACAATGAATATTGTCTTCGGGTCTCCAAGGTCTCATGATTTACCTTACACTACATCAAATTAAAATGATTTACACTACACTACATCAAATTAAAATGATTTACACCACTCGCCATCAAATTGAAATGATTTACACCACTCGCCATCAAATTGAAATGATTTACATTACACTACATCAAAATTAAATGATTTACATTTCACAACATCAAAATTGAATGATTTATATTACACTACATCAAATTTACAGTACAATACATAAAGGTCTAGAATCTAGTGATTTAAAGTGCATTAAGTTCTCTTGATTTACACTAAAAATTTAAACGACATCAAATTCGAATGAATTACAGTACAATTTACTACTGCATCAAGTTTTAATGATTTATATTATAATCTACAAAACATCAAGCTATAATTATATACAGTACAACAATTTATCATGATTTATACTACATCAATAATTAATAATAATTTACATACATCTAATAATTTACATCTAATAATTTACAGTACAATCAAGTTCCTTTGATTTAAATAATGAGGCTTTGATGTACTGTGAATTATAACCCTATATACTAATACACAGTGTGTCTTTGTCTGTTTGACGGTTGGTTGGTTGCCAGAAAAATGTAACGCTTTCAAATTTAATACCTATATTTAATATTTTTGTTGACATAATTTTTTTTGACACAACTTTTTCGACAAAAATTTTTTCGACACAAATTTTTCGACACAAATTTTCGACACAAATTTTTCGACACAAATTTTTTCGACGAAGTCTTTCGACAGACATATTTCAATACAAATTTCTCGACTCAAATTTTTTCGACACGAATATTTTCAACACGAATTTTTTTCTAAACAAATTTTTTCGACACAAATTTTTCCGACACGAATTTTTTGACAAATATTTTCACATGAATTTTTGTTCACAATTGTTTCACATATTTTTTTCTACTCAAATTGATTTTTTAAAAAAAAATTTAAACAATTTTTTTTCACATTGATTTTTGAAATCAATTTATGGAAATATATTCTTTAGATATATATTTTTAATTTATATGATGTTTTCTTTTACTAATGATAACCCATTAATTTTAATGGGAAGTGCACTAGTGATATAATAATTTACAGTACATCCAAGTCTCATTATTTACATTTCCACACAGACACATCATTATGTACATTATGCATTAATATGCAATGATCCTAAACTCTTCATTTACCATGAGTATCAAGATTTATATTCCTCATACTTTAATACATTGCATTCAGTTCACTATCTTGCGATTTATTAACTATATTTTTTGAATATCATCGCAGATTTTATATGTTAAATGTGGATAAAGTAGTGAACGCATTTATATATATTTTATTGAATTATACTCTATATTAATCACAATCTTGCATTTCGGTGCACATAATTGAGTGCACATTTGCATATCATTTTAATCCGCTTTTATACTGCAATGCAGCCAGCATGCCAACCATAAGCCGTCAGAATAAGCAAAAGCTGAAATTAATGAGTATTATTCACATGATATTTAGCCAACAAAGTCAATATTATTTCACCAAACTATTCACATTATGCACGATAGATGCTGCCTCAGAGGTAGAAAAATTGGAACCTGAATTCCACTAAAAAGCATTCGTATAACCTCATATCGTATTCATTGGATCATTAGCAGTCTCATCTCTTGTTTGGAAAATGACGGAATGTTTCGAAAGTTAAATGCCTGTCTAAGAGGATAGCTATTTTTTTACCAATGGAGAAACATTGATCTCTGGAAAATGATGTTCTTTATGAGCAAAGTAATTACTAGCTGTGTGGAGTGCAAAATGACATTTCCTAGAATAAAATACTGAGAAAAGGAAATTTACAAACGCGGTCCGTAGATTGCATATGTGACGATATAAATTTGTATGCAACGGAGTGAAATTGGCTACGTAATTGTTGTGGTAAATTGATTCGTGTTTCTTTTAATTAAATAATTAATTGTTTTATAACTGTTATAATATATCATACAACACTCGATTAGATGCAATTAGAAAAGATCTAGTTTTTGTATCAAATATAACTTGCTTTATATTATTAAGATTCAAAGTTGAGGTTTGGCAACAAATTCTAATATAAAATCACTATATTTGAAATATGAGCCAATTCATATTTCAAACATATGGTTGCAGTTAAATCACTACTGGTATATATGCTTCAATTGAAGATAAAAATCAGTTGAGAGTTCGATTACTAATTAGTTCAACTATGACCATATACAATATTTAAACTCTTTTTGAGATAAATATCTGTTAATATATAAATTTGCATATGATTTAATAATAATAAATAATAAATTCACAATTCGCTTTATTATTCATAAAAGTATATACAAATGTTTTCCATCACAGCTCTCGAATATGGCCAAATTTCTCTATCCTCTCATGTAAAGTTAGAACCATTAATCTGATGCTTTTTAAATGTCAGACTTGTTAAATATTAATGATTTACACTGCTGGTACTGTAATAGATTTGCTATTTTACAGGAATTAAATATTCGTTTATTGTGTACTTGAATTTACTTTTAAATAATTTAATTGATAGGAGTTATGGCAATAATAACAATGTTGGTTCAAATAATTTATGATATTTAATAAATAAAGAGCATTGAATATCCAAACATTAGGTTGTTGCTCAAAATTGGGGTAATCAATTTTGTAGCCGAAAATATTCATTTATCTAGGCAAGTACAATATTAATGTTAGCTACCAATAATCCTACATTCATCAAGTAATTAAAAATGTTGTTCAGAACTGCAACAAAGTTCCACTTAGCAGATCTTTCGGGTCATTTATCAGAGCAGTCGTTTGTAGTCACATCTAAAAAAGGCCTCAGTGACAGATGTTCTGAGAAATATGTGTCTCTCAGGGACGATTAAGAACACTGGAGACATTTTGAGAGAATGTTTTTGAGGGTTTATCGTGATTTTTGATTACCTCAATAGCGATAATAAAACGGAGACACCTGGCGTCTGTAAGATTTCCCAATATACGTTTCTTGAAACAATATTACATTTTATTTATGAATCCATACAACAAAACAGTTCCTATCAGTACAATACAATAGAACATTAAGGAAGTATAGAATCATGGTCTTTAAAGCTCATGGGCTTTTAGCGCAGCCTACTATATAAACAAAAAATACATCTCTACGACGCTCCTATTCCTTCATCTGTCTGATCAGTGTAGACACTATATGGTCCACGCAAACTATGAAAACCATAACTCCGTAATGAAATAATTTGTGCATTAATATCTTATGGTCGATTGAGTCGAACGCTTTTTGAAAATCCTAAAAATCAACAAATCGTTGCTACCGCTATTTAATTCTAAGAAAACATAAACACTTAAACATACCGCAGATTACCTACTCAAGACTGAAGAGTTGATATATATACGAAACCAATATTGATTATTGAAGAGTATTGTCGCCCTCTTATTACTTAATCTAGTCTTAGATTCATTTCTCTGTATTTGAATCTTTCTTTTGGGATTCTGATCGTGAAATATGGATTTGTGTTTAATATCAAGTTATATCGGAATCTTCCAAATATACATAAGTTAAATAGATAATAAGCGGAATATATTTAACTGTAGTTCTCACAACATTTATTTTAATCATCCTACGAAGTATTTCGAAGATTTTTATTGATATCAAAACTGTTACATTAATTAATGTTCAGTTTATAAAGGGCCGTACATACATAGGATTTTTAAAGTCTTTCCACCAGACTTTTTGCTAAGCTCCTCCAGCTTTTTCCACGAGAATATAAGAAAAAGGGTTGTAATTATTATTCATTTCTTATATTCTCGTGGAAAAAGTAGGAGGAGCTTAGTAAAATGTGTGGTGGAAAGACTTAAAAAACCCTACGTGTGTAAGCCTACGGCGCTTTATTTCATTCTCGTCATGATATTTTCCGATATAATTTTACTGTTATTATATTTTTCTACTGATTAAAATTAAAATATTCAAAAATTTCATTCAACTTGTTGCATCGGTATAACTGTTTGAATGAAGTAAGATCTTATAGCTACAGTTAGTCTAAATACACAGCTTCAGTCAGTAATTGCAAGAATGGAGGATTTTATAGCAATCTTCCAAAACTCAAAGCGGGTATAATATTGCGAGACAAATTCTTCAGTTCACAGAGATGATTTTCAGAAAAAAAATTCAGACTTAATTTTAATTTTGATAATTTGTAACAATATATATTATACATTTAGGTTAGTTATTCCAAATAATTGGAGAATAATTAGACGAATTTGGCAGAATAATGAATCCGTTGTCGAATCAACTTATAACGATTTGTGATTCTATATTAGCATCATATTTTCTTAATAAAGTGAACATAATCTTACAAACTATAGTAAGGGTAATTATGCAGAATAGAAATTTATTAATACCATGCAGGTTCATTCAATAAAATATATTGTCTATGATAGAGACTCCATTGGAATAATATAATTTCTTAGTCATTTTTCATTCATCAACTTGCAAAGAAAGACTATTAGAATTTGAACTGATGGCCTCCTCTACAATATCACCAAGAGAAGATCTTATTGGAAGTGAGAGGTGCATTAAGATCTACTTTGGGTTCTTGATTTACCGAAGTTAAAATATCAATCACTGAATTACATTTTCTTCAGAGATGTAGCTAAGTCCTGGTTTCAACTTCAGAATTGATCAATGAATATCCTTTCTCACAAATTTAATGCAGTTATTATTGCCATGGAAGGTGTCTTATTCGATTGATACAATCTTTAGTTGATATAGTTATATAAGCACTATTAAATATAATTAATTCCGTTTCCTATTCTTTAAACACCCTTTATATAAGGTCTATACATTGATATTACAGACTATTTAAATGAAACTTTTTCTCTCGTAATGATTTTTTACGGATATTATCAAAAGATATAGACTATAGTCATTGAATCCGATTCTCTAGATTTTATTTTGGGATGCAACCATATTTTCATTCATCCTATTTCACCACTTTCGGAGCAAAATTGGTGAATCTTTCTCTATGAAAAGGAGAATCACAATCCTCATGAAGGAGCGAAATGGTGAACAATGCATGAGATCGCTCGGAGAAAGCCATATTGTAAATCTAGATTCACATTAGAATTTATCACAGGCGATGTAGGCTCACACTCGTTTGTCTTGAGCTAACCGGAATGAGTTTGGTATATATTTCAAGTTGTAATAATAATTCATACTTTGTATCCCACTACCGCTTCAGTATTTTACATTAAATTGAAAAATGATTTATAGAGAGTTTCTTTTATCTTTTCATATAAGATGTTTTTGAAAAAATAAGGCAGCTCAAGTAAATGAAATTATTTACGCTATTTGCTGAGTTTTATTAATAATTAATAATAGTACAATGACTGTTGTTCATTCATTGAGAGTTCAGTTAATATATAATGGATTTTTGATTATATTCAAATGCATAAATATATATGCATGTACAATTTACTTATAATTTTTAACAATCTTTATGATCAAACTGTTGTATTTTCAATTATTAAGATATTACGGCGAAATATTAATTTTTCTTCAATTAATGTATTTTCGATTTATATTATTTTTCGTCAACTTTATGATGCACTTTTGATAGAATGACAGTTTAACCAATATTGTGACATACGGCATACGGGGACAGACGAGGCTCTTATTGTAGTATAAATAGATTCATCAAATTTCCTTATTTTGAAGTCTTATAATCCATAAATGTGTTAATTATACCGAATAAGTAAAGATTTACGGACCAGTAACCGTTATCTTTTACAATATTTGAACAATAGTTGGAATTGGGACATAATTTAGGAATAATAGATACCACATTAAAGGATTTAAGCCATTTTTTTCATTATTCATTTCTTCACAACTTCAAAATGGATCACGTTTTTTCGTCTATTCTTTCAATAAATAATATATGCAAAATTAATGTATAATCATTAATATTATCATTTATTTGATTTTTATATTTATATAATACTAAAACAAATATTTATTAAAACTAAAATAAAGTTTCCTGGTCCGTTAACCTTACTTGGTCCGTTTCTGGTCCGTTATCTTTACATACTTCAATTATTATACTTTTTAATGTCTTCATTTCCACTTTTTATCAAAATGAATTCTCTTAAAAACTATATTTATTTCTTGTATTTATGTTGATCGGCAAAAAATATTAATATAGATATTTCCTAAATACATATATCATACATAGATCACTTTATATTTGAACAGCATTTTCTTACCCAGAATAATTGTTTCAATTTGGATAAGAAAAGACTATATATTATAAGAGTTTGAGGCAATAATTTATGTGAAAAGTTTATATTTTTTATTATATTGAGTAAGATTATTACCCCATTTTTGGCTTTAAGTAGCTATCCTTTAAATGATATTATTTCAGCCAATTATCTTTTCGGTCTTATGTCCGTTAGACCAAATGTCTTTTTGCCAATTATCTATCTGTTCGGCTAAAAGCACTTCAGCCAAATGTCCTTCAGCCAAATGTCTTTCAGCCAAATGTCCTTCAGCCAAAAGTCATGCTGCGGAGTTTCTGTCTGCCAAATGTCCGTACACTGTTCACAACATGTTTGAGAACACACAACTTGTTCGAGAGATTATGAAATAATATTCGATTGTGTCATACGCCAACAGTGCATGAAATGGTAAATCCCCATGCGAGTTGTTGTTGTTATTCTTCTGTCAGAACCGTCACCAAACCCCACAGCAATCACTGATGGAGCCACTACTTATTAATTAATGTTCAACCAGATAATATAATTTTAATTAAATGAATAATTTTGACGATCAAGTCATTTCCAGGTAGGGAAGCTGAGGGAGGGATGTGATTCCCCTTATATTTAAATTGAGAGTGGAGTTTGTACAGGCAATAATGAGGTTAGGAAGACCCTCCATCGACATACTAGGTTTGAATTCAATTGAAACATGTGATTGTTTGCAAGAAATCCTGAATGTTGACGGCAACTATTGAGTCAAGAAGGATTTTATCTTCCTTAGCCAGTTATGTGTTAGTTAAGTAGAAAATAAGAGGATTCACTTGTATAAAATAATACCAGCGGGATCCATAAATTAGCTAATTGGGTATAAGAGAATTAATTAAGGGACCCAATTATTGCAAAAGTTTCTATCGGGAGATCAGCTACTGGAGTCAATTATGATCTAAATTGTTGTAAGATATCATAATTTTGTATATTAATATCAGGATTGTATTCGAATATAGCTAACAAAACACAGTTGAACTCATTACTGATTACACTCAGCCTGTCATAGAATCCGATTATATATTGTGTCTTAGGTATATGATATTTTCATCATTTATTATAATCTCTAGTTCAAAACCAGAGAATGATTATTATTAATTTCTGATTATAAAGGGTGGGGCGTAAGTTTGGAAGCAATTTTTCAAACATTAATATAATTCTTAAAAATAAGTTCCTAAGTAGGTGATAGGGTTTGAACTTTAGTAGAGACACTACATTATGACGTGGCAGTGTTATTTTTTACAAAAAATTTAGTCAATTCAAAAATGTCAGACAAAAGAGAAGCCATTATTGCTCTACACCGTGCCGGGAAGTCAGATTCCGTCATTTCAAAGACTCTCTCAATAGCGAGATCGACTGTTTGGAAGTGTGTGAAGCGTTTTAATGAGAGAGGAGACTTGACTGATCGTCCAAGAAGTGGTAGACCACGCTCACAACGCACCAAACAACTGATAAAATGTGCCCGAGAGAAGATCAGGAGGAACCCGAAAAGGTCAATACGATTGTTAGCCAAAACAGCTAATGTGAGTCCCAGAACAATGAGAAGAGTTGTCAAAGAAGACCTAAAGATGTCCTCCTTCACCCTCCAAAAGAGACAGACTCTGTCAGAAGCTGTAAAGAAAAAGAGATTGGAGAGAAGCAAAGCACTTCTGAGAGAATTGAAGTCTGGCACGGCTGGTGAAATTGTTTGGTCTGACGAAAAAATTTCACAGTGGAAATGGCTCACAATCGGAGGAATGACAGAATAATTGGTAAAAGTGCAAAAGACATCCCATAAAACCAAAAAACTGTCAACAGAACCATGAAACCTGCTTCAGTAATGGTCTGGGCCGCCGTTTCAGAAACTTGGAGATCTCCTTTAATTTTTGTGGAACAAGGCGCCAAAATCAATGCTAAATGTTATATTGAGAATATTTTGACGCCAATGTTGGAGTCAGCTAAGGATCACTTCGGTAATGACACTCTATGGACATTTCAGCAAGCCGGCGCGACTTCACATACTGCAAATGTCACTCAAAACTGGTGCCATGACCATCTTCCACGGTTTTGGTCCAAAGAAATGTGGCCTCCCTGCTCCCCAGATGTTAATCCTATGCACTTTTCGGTATGGTCCATTCTTGAATCAAAGGCCTGTGCTAAATTTCATCGCAGTGTGGATGATTTAAACCGTTCGCTCCAGAGATCTTGGAAGGAAATTTCACAAGAACAGTTGCGTGCCGCAGTAGGAGGAGTTCGGAGGAGATTTGAGGCTGTTATTAAAAACAAGGGGGGACATTTTGAATAAATTTATGATTTTTGAATTCTTAAAACCCTTATGTAATAATACAAAACTGTAAATTATTAAATATATTTTTCGTTGGATTATAATATGCACTTTCATTTGCTTCCAAACTTACGCCCCACCCTGTAGTAGGTTTATAAAAGGCTGAGATTTTGGTTTCCTATTTTTCTTGTCGTTTTTTTCAATTTGTCAAAATTGTGACCTCAATCAAGAAGACTCAAAAATTAGATTCTACCAATAAACTACCGAAGATATCACTATATTCACTTCAGTAACAACTCTCTCCATTTCAAAGACGAGATTGACAATTTTAAGCCATTCGTATTAGAACGTTTGCTTTCATTTTTACTGTTTTTCTATCCGGAAGGTTTTTATTCACTAGACCGTACATGCGATCGAAGAGCAATATTGACAAAGCAAACATCAGTCGCAGGTGTGACAGTCGAGTGCATTTCTGCTCTCACTGAAATTTACTAATGAAAAAAGAAAATATTAGAAATAACGTACATTTTCAGCTGCTATGATTACATATAATAGCAAAACCAAAATATTTTTGATCTTATTTCTATTGAGGTTTTTATCACAGTTTATGTTATTTCATTAATTGATTCATTTTGAAATTAGAAAGTGATAATACAAACGTAGATTAAAAATTCTTGTCTATATATTATTTTCAACAAAGTATTTTCTACTTTAAATTTTATCCCATTATCATTCAAATATCAACTATAAATTATCTACAAGGTAGTAAGTATACTATATAGTATACCTATATACTAAAATGTATGATATAGAGTATATGTATACGAAAAGCTAATTACCTTCACAGAGTGCAGAAGGTTAAACTTTAGGCGGGTCTAGGAAAAAATCCCCCAAGGAAAAATCCCCCAAGAAAAAATCCCCCAGGAAAAAATCCCCCAGGAAAAATCCCCCAGAAAAAAATCACCCAGGGAAAAATCCCCCCAGAAAACATCCAACAAAGAAAGAATATCGCCACGTCAAAAATAGAATATGAAATATTCATTTTCATCTATTTTGTTCCTAAAATGCCTACAAAAAGAGGAAAAGGCAATATCAGAAAGAAAATCATGCACTTATAGTATCAAATTACAACAGTTTGAATAAACAAATTGACTGTAGCTATCTAACGTAACATAAGAGCTGAAAATTGTAGATACGCTATACAAAACTGTAAGCTTAAATTGTATGTTATGGCCTTGTCTATAATAAAACTAGATCAGTAACGGCTTACTCAATTATAATAAAGTAAGCCATGGATCAGTCATATTTTATTACAGCATTATGCAGTCTAATCAAAAAATCTTATTATATGCGATTCTTCAGAAGAGTGTTACCAGCTCTAAGTTGCTCATAGTGAAATAAATAAATTATTGTTTCATTTCAAAAGATTTTGAAGTAGAAACTTTGCCAATTTAAAATATTATATATACGCAGTAGAAAGAAACTAGTTTACTGTTAACTATAGACTGATGGTAAATGATTAAAATTAGCGCTATATAACTATCAATAGACCAATATATAATTGGAACAGAAATGTTCAAACGATCTCGTTCAGTTAATATGTATTTCCACTTGAATAAACGATGCAGCAATAAAATGATCTTAACAAAAAAAGTATTGAACATACACAAGTGAATGGAAAATTTCATTAATATCATATCCCAAATTTAATTTATTAAAATATTACCTCTTCTTTATATTCTACACTGTACGAGTCTACAGCTGCAGTGACTATACAGCACATAAATTTGATGTTTCTTATTATATTCATGAAGCTTGATTAGAATTAGATCTATCCCTAGTATTAAAAATTGAGATACATATAACTATCAATAGAAAAATTGGACACGAAGATGTACTCTGAGTGGATTATATCCTTGGGGATTTTCTCCGGAGCTGTATTTTCCGCGGGGATTATTTCCGCCGGTGGATTTTTTCCTTCGGGGTATTTTTTCCAGATCCCATTTTGGGCGTCGTTTATATATTATTTTTATTTATTCATTTTATTGTTATTCGCATAACTCAAAAGTATTCAACCAAATTGCCTGATATTGGTCAAAGTCCTGGAACCAGTTTATTTAATTTTGTGAGTGAGCAGATCAAAGGTCAAGGTCATTTATAACCCATGGATTATTAGATGGTCAATGTCATTTATAAGCGATGGCTGAGGTATGCGCTCTACGAGTGTACCTAATCTAGTTTTCTGTAAATTTAAGCTTATATAACAACATACAAATATCAAAACTTTAGTTTCATTTTCCATTAAAAAAAGTGACCGATGTAAAAGTGGTGGCCCAACTCTTTAACCAGCATGCACTCATTAAGATAAAACAAGCTTACGTGAACAATCTGGTAAATATAATCGAGAGTGGAAAACGTTAGAGGAAGTAATGCCAGATTTTTAGGAGTGCAAGTCGCCGTTCAGAGGAAAATGGCAGCAAATGGTGGTGTATATGAGGCATCTATAGTGCACCAACATGCGCCCTCGTGTTCTTTTTATCATCCAGATAATATGACAGAAAGAAATGCCAGCGCAATGGGAATTCTTGAGCGGTTTATAGGTTCTTTACTCTTTACATGATACAATATACACTGTTTGTATGATAGAAAACTACTTACTTCATGTAGTGCTCTGTTGTATCATATTCATATTAATCAAAACCTTAAACCTAAGTGGATGAGGTGGACGAATTCGTCCACTTATTGCCTCTTCTGAACTATGGAAAAAAAATCAGAGAAATTATTGGAAATGAAAATAGTATTTAATAAGTAATCACATTGATAATAATATAGATAATATACACATTTTGGAGTTTAGTGTAGAGCTGAAACGCAATTTCTTTTTTTCAATATAAAATGATTAAACAGATGTGAATTTCGGACAATTTTCAAGAATATGTATTTTGTCTGGTCGGCTAGGTAAGATAATAATTATACATAATTAATTGTATATTAGAGTTTCTACATATACCCAGAAACGAAGTTAACATGAAAGATTTAATGAAATTTCATCTCAATGTTCAAGTTCCCACTATAAATATGTCTGCGTACATGACACGTTATGTATTCCTAATTAAATGTTATAAATTCCAAACGCTGAAGTCGAAGGTTCAAGAAAGTTAAAACTCTCCTCAATCATTATTTATTTAGTTTCAGGCAACTGCTATTTAATTCAATTGCAAACAAATTATCCTTTCCTCGATCCGTCTCCTCAATTCCCTGAGGATGTGGCAGAGTAGCTCTAGAAGTTACTTGCAATCGTTTGCAGAGAAATAAGCACAAGCAAATATTACAAATATGAAGAGGAGTTTTTCGTTACGGATTCACTCCAATCATTAAAAAAGAGTAGAACAAATATTTTTGTACGGCATTAATATTATTAACTAAATTCAATTATGATATACATATTATTTAATTATCGTGCGGGGACAATTCGTCTCGTATAATGCTTTGCAGAATTTTTTATATAAATAATTTTTCAAATATATAATGTCATATTAATTCAAAACAAAACTTTAAAATTCTTCAAATTAAATCCAGATATTTTGAGTTTGTCTGATCTAAAATTTCTAGGTCTGTATAGTGTATAAATTACTCTTATTGTTTATACCAAGTCTTGATATTATATTATTAATTAATTGTTTATATTTATTTTAAATGTTCAATAATTTATTTCAAAACGTGGAATATTGATTTCAAATTAATGGAAGATTACAAATTCATCAGAAAAATCTTATTTATAGCAGATAGCAAGTTTTGTACATAAAGCATCATTTATTATATGGAAGATTTGGAAGAAATGAAGAAGATTTTGCTGAAATGATATGTGAAATTATTTAGTAATAAGAAATATTGAGAAATGGAAAATATGGCGACAAATAATGTCCATGAAGAATTGTCAGCGACGAATTGTCCCATCAACGAGTTGTCTTACACCCATAGCTATAATATTATAAATTACTGCTCTCCCATAAAAACGAAATGTGTTCCAAGTTAATTGACACTAAAAATAATTATTTAATTATATAGATTAATACATTCGTAATCAAAAGTTGCATGTACCGTACCATACATGTATTAAAGAAATGTAATTGGCTCACGAATTAAGGCATAGAGCCATAGACAAAGAATCACTAGCTCTCTGTTTGGTATTCTATGGAATCGAATTTTCTTGATTTTTGGCTGTTAGGGGTAATTATAAAAGAAAATGACATATATCGTTCCCTTAAAGCTAACAGTGCTTCTTGACAGAAGGGTGTAAAAATTCTGATCTATTGAGGTGATGAAAGAGTTAGGACTAAATTTATGCACTGCTTTCTATAAAGAAAGTTATATGTAGGCCCTTTAACTTTCCTGTAAAATTGGTTATGATGAAACAAAATGAAGATATTCATACTGCTAATTGAACTGAAGATTGGTGAAAATAGCTTTGGCTTAAACTTTCAGCTTTATCTCATATATGCTTTATGAACTAAGCTTATTATTTGGTTTATGTCTTATAATAATAATATAGTAATAGTAAGTTTATTAATGAAAGCTCACATATAAATTACTTAACTACAGATACAAAAAAAGAATAATTAGGTATAGCTAAACTTCAAGCCATAAAATTATCCTTTAGTTTCGGTTAAAATGGCAGCATATCATCTCAATTCACGACCATAGCAATAAAGCAACATGTACTTTATCAGCTGCTTGCTGATACACTCTGAATATTTATTTTGATTTAAGTTGCACAATTAGACGCATATATTGGACGTTAATTTATTGTTGATGTACCATTGAGTTATAATTATAGGATTCAAAAACAAAAACACTATACTGTTATAAATTTGTTCAATGAAAAACTAGTACAGCTCCTAAATAAATCACAATGGGGGATATTGAACAAAATATTAATCCCAATTTTCCGTATCGATATTCCTTTCCCAATAAGAACATGACAATCTATAATTTTTAACAAACAGTTGAAATTTGAACACTTTATGAATCTATATTTTAATGGAGTTACCTGATTAATCAGGAAAATTAAATTAATAGAAAATAAATTGTAATCTTTATATAACACTGAGATAAATTTTCGTTTAGCCACAGTTGATTTAGAGAAGAGCTGCTTAATCTTCTATGGTCTCACCAGTATAATATTTCTGGCATAATGCAATCACACAACAGGGCAGATTCATACACAAAATTTTAAGTTCAATCCTCATCAAAATTCCACGTAAAATGCGTAGAATAAAAATATACAAGGAAAATTTGTACTTTCCTATTTAATTCCACTATATGTTTAATAACAAAGTGGAATGTGAAGACTTGCATAGTAGCAGACTTTCTCTGCGTTATATTCTGAAAGCAAGAAATTGAATAGTCGGTGAAATGACTGACTTCTATTGTGAGAGACTTGTACCTCAGTCTCGCTCAGACAATAGACTTTGGATCTTCATGAGCCTCACCAATTCCGATAGATTCACTCTGCCAATATTCCGAACAAAGGAAGCTCGCTTTCGCTAGGGATGGAGTGTCTCGACTTGGGTCACCCTTATCTTCTAGTCGAGAAAACTCATATTCTTCTCATGCACTATTCTTACTCTTCTCATACGCTATTCTTACTCTTCTCATTCGCTATTCTTACTCTTCTCATTCGCTATTCTTACTCTTCTCATTCGCTATTCTTACTCTTCTCATTTGCTATTCTTACTCTTCTCATTTGCTATTCTTACTCTTCTCATTTGCTATTCTTACTCTTCTCATTCGCTATTCTTACTCTTCTCATTCGCTATTCTTACTCTTCTCATTCGCTATTCTTACTCTTCTCATTCGCTATTCTTATTCTTCTCATTCGCTATTCTTACTCTTTTCATACGCTATTCTTACTCTTCTCATACTCTATTCTTACTCTTCTCATACGCTATTCTTACTCTTCTCATACGCTATTCTTACTCTTCTCATACGCTATTCTTACTCTTCTCATACTCTATTCTTACTCTTCTCATTCGCTATTCTTACTCTTCTCATACGCTATTCTTACTCTTCTCATACGCTATTCTTACTCTTCTCATACGCTATTCTTACTCTTCTCATACTCTATTCTTACTCTTCTCATACGCTATTCTTACTCTTTTCCTTTTCATTTCATTTCCATCGTATATCTTATTGAATAAATAAATGGTTGTTTATCACTTTATAAAAATGTGAGTTACCATTAAAAATATAGATATTAAAATGATACAAACAACGTTATATAGCTATGAGTGATTTAATATAAGCTTATATTTAAAATTCTTAGATTGATAATAAATTTTTGGGATGGAACAATAATTATTCATAGCACCCACCATTTTATTTAACTACATTTTATTAAATGAAATGCTACTATATAATTACTAGTTACAAAACGAAATAGAGTTGTAAATAAAAAAAATGTAACCTCTTTCCATTTTGAGTTAGTCTGCGTGATTGGTTCCTAATCTGTAGGAGAGTGAGGAAGTCACGAACTGATCTGTGAAACGTGTAATTTGATGGGTCTGAGGTGAAACTCATTGCTCTTGAAACCGAATATCTTAAAAATTATAGTAAGGAAATGATTTCAGTCAAATTTAGTTTTCCTTTGAAATTTCAGCTCAAATATGAATAATAAAAGCAGAGATGCTGATTTTAATGGTTCTAGGTAAATTGCTCGAAAACAATTGCTCGAAAGACAATTGCTCGAAATCAATTATACTCGAAAAACAATTGCTCAAATGAATAATGGCTCGAATGAACAATTGATCGAAACACAATTGCTCGAAAAACAATTGCTCGAACGAACAATTGCTCGATCGAACAATTGCTCGAATAAACAATAGCTCAAATGATCAAATTGCTCGAATAAACAATAGCTCAAATGATCAAATTATTGCTCGAATAAACAATAGCTCAAATGATCAAATTGCTCGAATAAACAATAGCTCAAATGATCAAATTGCTCGAATAAACAATAGCTCAAATGATCAAATTGCTCGAATAAACAATAGCTCAAATGTTCAAATTGCTCGAATAAACAATAGCTCAAATGATCAAATTGCTCGAATAAACAATAGCTCAAATGATCAAATTGCTCGAATAAACACTTGCTCGAATTATTAAATTGCTCACAGTTTTCGAATTTGTACAAGTCAGTTATTCATGAAGTGGAGTTGCACCTCACCATCTTTGTTTTTTTAGTAGCTGATAATAATTTTTTTAATTTTTCATAGCTATTTTCAACTAATCAATCTAATACTGAATAATATATTGCTCTTCCTGTTTTTTTCTTCTTATTTTTCCTTGGAGAGCGTTTGTGTCATCTCGTCTGTAACATGTGAATGGGTGTCATGTGGTGAAGTGGTACACCAGTCGATCATGTTGAATTTATAATAAAACCCGAATAATTTTGTAGATTAATTTTCAACTAGTTTATGTTTATGTGGTTTGTTGTATCTGCTAGTTTGTTCTACTGCACACTTCATGATTGTTTAATAATCTCAAATCGAAAGTTTCGCGACCGAATTTTCCGCTCAAATCACTTGTTAAATATATGTCAAAACTTGTCTAAATTATTATTGTTTCGTTTCATTTTACAACACATTCAATGATGTTATCCACGTTTAATAACTAATCTACACATTTTAGTATTCACTGTTTAAACTTTTTCTACTATTGATATTAAATGTAATCCTTATAAAACGAGACCCAATTATCGTAGAACCGTAGGGAGGCAATGTACTTATTACCTAACAGTAGTGTGGAATATAGATTTCTCGACATTGTGTGAGCATTAAACAGTGAAGCCTCTTTCCTTTCTGATTGTTTCGTCCAGTCCTTAGAGCGATACGGCCTTTCGTTCAGAAGAACACGTTAAGGGCCCCTGCACACGAGCGTTTCTTCAACGCAACGTCAAATGAACGCAGACGCATGGCCAGGGCACACGAGCGTGTGCTGCAATGGAAAATTAACTCAGATGCATAGAGAGTGACATGCAGCATGTACCAGTCACACTATACCTAACTAGTTACACTTTAGGCTATCTAACTAGTCACACTATAAGCTATACAATCAGTAACACTGTACCTAAACGGATAAAGATTTTAAAGTAATTGTTATTGGTACGTATATCGGTTACCAATACGTATCGGTGCATATTCATTCAAAAAATTTATATTAACAATTCATAAGGACTTGATCGATAAAGAAATACCTGAATTAACTCTGTTTTTTCGTTTTATTATTTCTTTGTAAAAACTCACAGACTGTTAAAATGTAGGGACAACAATTTCTTTCTTTTCTGTTCAATAAAAAATATTTCAATCTCTACTACTTACTTACAATTACAATTGAAAGATGCGGCAACAAACCGTCCGTGTGCACACCCACACTTAGATTATATAAAATTGACTGGTAATGCGGCAGTCACCATCCATCAAGGGAACGCATTACCCTGCGTTCAGAATTGTCCGTCTCTCTGCCGTGCGTTCATGAGACGCTCGTGTTCCCACATACCCGAGAGTTAATGCTATTTTAGGGTCATGCTTCTGTCGCCGGACGGCAAAGAACGCTCGTGTGCGGAGGCCCTAAATCTTACCAAATTAAAGTTAACACGACCTCTATTATTCGTGCCACTAGTTTATTTTATATTTTCCCTACTCTACCTAATCTCCCTATCTTGTTGACTCTTCCTCTTCTACCACTTTCGAGCAATTAACCATTCGAGCAATTGATCGTTCGAGCAATTGTTTTTCGAGCAATTGTATTTAGAGCAATTGTTCATTCGAGCAGTTTTACCGGCTACCGATTTTAATATATCCATAATTTTAAATAAATTATTTTGTCCTTTATAATTTTTCGTACTTCTTCAAACCATATATGCGTATAATCAATTATTGCAAGAAATATTAAGTAAAAACAATAAGTGTGTCAAACTAAATGAGGTTTAATTATTTAATTATTAAAAGTATATTTACACAGCGACTTCACAAACCCTTTATCTCAAATTGATTCAATTAAATACAATATTGAAAACACAATTAACCAAAATGAATTTACTACGTTCAAGTTTGCTCTGACTCTTCGCCGATTTACTTCCACATTCAGCAGATTAAAGATATGAATTCAGTATTACCAGATACATAAACTTATCTACTTCGACGATATAATATAATTATATAATATACTGTATATGCTCATAGATTATACAGAAAAATCAATATATTAAAATATATCTTGAAGACAAATGCTATAGAAAGCATTTTATATAGAATGATGAAAATTGATTACCAGTTGACTCGTTCAATTATAACCTGAAGAAATCCTATGAATCACTCAGACACTACCAAAAGTTAAGTTAAATGTCAAAGTTCTCCGACCGTGACGAACTGTCAGTATATTTCCAATCAGGCATTTTCAAAGGAAGTCTTTGAAGAGTCACCAAGTTCGAAGGATAAATGGAAGGAGTTTGACAGTAATTTGGTTGTGATCCAAAGAGATTTAAGATGGAGAGAGTACACAGAATCCTAAGAAATGAATGCTGTCAATGTAGATATAGTATTTTCTACACATTTTTCCTTAACATTGAATAAACTGTTTTGCGGTAGCAAAGTTCATATCGAATAGAATTCAAATTTTTGTACATAATTAATTGAGTTTAAGAACATCGTTGAATCAAGCAATACACCATAAATATTTATAATAATTATTTAAACTGAAAAAATAGAAATACAAATAAAATTAAAATTCTGTCGCTCATATGATTCAAATATTTTTCTATTGCATAATTATTTTAACCATAAAATTGCACCAGTTCTCTGATTACAGCTATTATGCAAATGAAATATTACACTACATCATCACAATACTGTTAATTAGTGAAATATTAAAATCCATAGTCAGGTGTGATAATTATTAATTAAATAATGATACATCGTTTTAACAGATTTGGTATTGTACATATCTCTATTTTGAAAAAAATTCTGAATTGCTAATTATATCATTTAATTATTCATATGCACATTAATAATTAATTATGAGTTACATGAATTATAAAATACATGAAGTGTAAATAACGATACGTTTTATTTTAAATAGAATAGCTTACAAAATCAAATCAATATCACATTGAGATTGGGTGATTAAAATTACGTACACTTCTTAAACACTGTATAGCGTGGTTCTGTTTTCATCAGTGTCGGTTAAATCATTAGAGATATAATGCATTGATTTTAAAATATTGTAAAATTAAATCAATAAAAACTTCTCAAATAGTAAAAGAGAAAAATAATTTCTTAACACGTAGAATATATAATTCTATGGTGAAACTATTTAAGAAATACCTTTTTCAAAAGTTTAAAGTAATAAACAGATGTGGCAATCATGAAAATTTAGACTAACCAAATAGCTAAGACAAAAATTATATAATAGAAAATAATTTATGCTTCTCAAATTTCATAAATTGCTTACAACGAGATTGGAAGTGTTGAATGTTGAATCCCTTAGTATTTGGCGCGAAGAGTATTTGCATATTCTAACCGTTATCTCCAGACTTACAAATCCACCTCATTGAATTTCTTACAATCTACTTAGCATCTGTTAACTTTGTCTGAGTAGAACTTGGATTTCCTCTCAACGCTCTGGTAATGCTGTGATAATGTCTACCAACTAAAGACTGCACTGAAAAACACACAGAAAACCAGAGCCTGTTCTGTGATAGTTATGATGAAAGTAAAACGATAATTTAATTTCACTATACCATCTGGTATGTAGAAAATAAACTTTCTGAAAGAAATAAGTTTAATTCAAACTATTATTTGAAGATTCTGATGGTTTCACTTGGCTGAAAAGCAGCATACACTGAACAGATATACTTAGAAATCTATTAAACTTTTGTAATAACGTATACGTGATCCCGATGTTATCTTTTGTAATTTCAGGAGATCCGAATGCCATTCAAATTGGAGATCAAACAGAGTGCAAGAAAGTATTCTGGGGTAATTGGTCCTCGAGCGGAAGATTCGACACTTCTACTTATGTGATAGAATTGTTAAACGATCTTCTGGAAGGAAAAAATGAAATGGAAGAAAGTAATAGCAAAAAGTCACATGAACGTTTAACTTTACTTTTCAAAGTCATACAGATATATTGAATGTAAATTTTATGAATTGTATTGTATGCTAACATATTTTGTATGACATTCAGGGTTATCTCTTGAGCTCCTTGATACTTTTATTCATAAGAAAAAGATTGGATAATGAATTTAAAGTATTATCAATTATGAAAAGACAAGAGTTAGACAAAAACTACAAAATGCATATAGTTAATAAATGAATGAAGAAAATTCTTAAACTTGACAGTATTTTTCGTTTTCCTGTCTTCATGATATTATGGCTGTCCACTGTAGACCATCAGGGATTGCCTTAATTCGTTGAATCAAACGCAGCATGATTGTAGATACATATATTAAAAAAATCATGGACTGAGCGATGTTCTCGCACCCATTTCTAAGTTTAGTGAGCAACGGAATATTTCCGTAGATCAAAGTTTTTGTTTAAAGTCACATTTAAATATCAACTTATTCTTCAAAGCTTCATGAAATATTATTAAAAACTTGAAGACGAGGAGAGGGGGGGAGGGGAGTAAATATAAAATTTGTTAATATGTTATCTAATAGGACTAAAATATCTATAAATATTTATTAGGATTTACTTTTATTTGAAACGAACATGCTAGTAATTCTGCGGGTCAATTTAGCCATCTTGTTGTATTTCCGGAAACGCTACACAAAGAACATTTATTTAAGATAAGTTAGATTCCTACTTATCTCACATAGATTTTAGAAGAAGAAGTCTCATAATAGTAAACTACTAAAAAGGCACGAGAATATTGCAAATATATATTCTATCAATTATTTTGATGTAATATACACTAAATATATAGTTAAACAGGTACAAGAACTATAGTCCATATTTTTTAAAATATAACCGATGCCCACTTTTTAATTTGTGATTACTATTTTTTGCATATTTGGGAATAATTTTCAAAATGCAATTTGAAACAAAAACGGTTTGCATAAATCACAAAGAGTACTCATTCCATGAAATCTATAACTATAATTGAATAAATTTCAGTTGTTATACAAATTCTATAATTCAATGCTGTAACTAACACAGACAAATTGGTGGAATATTTGCGAGTATTCATCGCATAGTGTTTCTCGTTCCACATGACTGGAGTTCTGACGAGATTATCTTTGCATGAAAGGGCCTACGAAATACAACGTATACATTGCAATTAATCTGAAATAGTTTGAATCATCTCAACTGGATATATTGCGGTTAGATCAGCCTTGAAATATCTTTTGTATTGGTATGAACATTTCACAATACTTGTTGTCGTACAATTTAATATAGTAAATATGTGATACTGTTAATCAAAGAATGTTAATAAATTCACGTGGAGTCTGCCCATCTCGATGAATTTATGATGTAGCATAAATCAAAATAGGCAAGCGAAATCTGTTACTACTTACTAGGTAAGATCTATATACTAAATTTAGGTAATATATGGTCAATCTATCTAAATGAACGTACTCTCCAAATTAAGATACACTACGTGCCACTCTTTTGTGCAGATCACACATTTTGCTGTAAAATGAGTATAACTCATACAAATCCATTGCAATTTTCAGTAGACACTTGTCCAATACAGATGTAACATGCCAAGAAATTTCAAATGCCTGTGATACTTATTGGTGAATTGACAAGGATTTTTCCTAAAAAGGTATAATTTCAGAGTACCACGCTCTTGTGCAGGAGGATAAAAGTGCTTATATAACGTTCAAAAACAATTGTATTTAACTCAAAAAGTGTTATTTATATACAAGAGCTACAAGAGTGCAAATTTAATTACTTCGAAAATACAAAATTAATGAAATTATAACAAAAACTGCATTTTAATTATTAATACCCAGTAAAACCTCCCCTCTTGTCAACGACCCTCAAAAGACGTCTATCCATGGAGCTAGTCAACTTATTTATAGTATCTGGTGTTATCTTCTCACAGATTTTCTCAATTTCCTTCCAGAGGTCCTCCTTGTTTGTGAATTGACGTCCTCCCGCATACAACTATTGTTTTAATATGGACCAGAGGTTTTCAATTGGATTTAAATCCGGGGAGAGGCTGGACCAGACCATCAATTTATCATCCGAGAACTTAAGAGTTTCCAGGTAACTGCGGGTGGCTGTAGCTGCATGGGACGGGGCGTTATCATGCATGAAAATGATCTTTTTCTTGAGTGCAGCTGGTTGCCTCTTCAGCCACGGAACAAAATTGTTCATCAAAAAGCTAATATAATTAGCTGACGTGATTTTAACGCCCTCTGGTACACGGAAGGGTCCCACCAATCTGTCTCCAAGTATTCCAGCCCACATCATAACACCTCCTCCTCCTTGTTGACGACGAATCCTCTGAGGACGAGAAGAGCCATGGGCAGTCCATGACTTTGCCCAACCGTCAGGGCCGTCAAGAGTCGCTCGCATCTCATCAGTGAAGAGCACAGTCTGGAAGTCTGTCTTGAGATACTTCTCAGCCCAAGAAACTCTTGCTTTCTTGTGTGACTCCTTCAAAGGAGGCCTGATAACGGGTGAAACATGAGAAGCCATACTTCTCAAGATCCTGCAACGAGTGGTTTTGGGGACTTCCTCCATACCTGCACTCTTGAAAATTTCCCCACTTGTGGCAGTGGAGTTCCTCTTGAGTTCCCTCTTGATCCTGGACAAGTTCCGCCTGGTTGCTACTTTCCATTTACCCTTATCCTTACGAGTGACCTTCCTCATGGGATCATCAATAAATTTCTTCACTGTACGTGGGTCACGACCGATTTCAGTGGAAATAGACTTTGCATCATGTCCCTCAGCCAGCATGGATACTATCTTACTCTTTTCAGAGTCAGAAAGACACGGGCGGCGACTCATTTTCAATATTTAAAAATGTGAGGACAACAAACACAAGAGCGTAGCACGGTTAAATAATGTAAAAATTGATCATACTCGGTTAATAAACAACGGATTACCTTCAAATTTTATACATAACCTCCTAGTGAGGGTTTCCATATTAACTGCAAATTTCATTTTATTTCATTGATTTTTACTCATTTTATCCCAAAATTTGTGATCTGCACAAAAGTGTGGCACGTAGTGTATACAGTAACAGCCAAAATATAAGGGTAGGTATAACAGCCAAAATCAAAATATTTAATTTCATAATAAGTAAAAAAAACTCTCATTATTGAAATCTTGCAGTATTTTCATATGGAGCTCATATGTATTTGTATGGAATTTCAAAGCATTTGGACAAATATTCTATCAATAGTTCCATATTTCATTTCAAACACTAAATTTTGCTCTGGTCAAAAGTTAAGGGTAGCCAACTTTGAAATATTCATGGATAATGGCCATTAATTTAATACTATGTGAACATCTTTGCTATATCACTTCAATACATCTTCTGCCACAAAATTCTACCAATATTGTACAATATGAAGGAGTTATCCATATTCCATTCATCCTCAATAAATGTCCATAATTTTTCCACATTTTTTGAGTTTCTTTACTGAGTACACTCTCCAATTATTGTTGTTGCCAGAGATTTCTATTGCCTTGTAGAGGTCCAAAAGGATTGTGCAACATATTGTGGCTCAGCATAAGCAGTATGCAGTCATTAAGATATCTCACTTAATATATCACAAGAGTAAGGGAATCAAATCAAACATGGAAAAATTCTTCAGATTTAGTTCCATCAGTTGCAGTAGACAAGATAAGATGTTCAGTGTTCTTCATCGAGTTCTTAGGTTCTTGGATTCTGTAACTTTCGAACTATGCAAAAGCTTCCACGGTAATGACTGTGTCCTGTGAAAAGATTATTTAACAGATTAGGTGAATATCTAACTGTAGATTTGAACTAGAATATTATTTCTAGAAATATATAAAATCAAAAAGTCATTAAAAAATATTTTCATAAGTATTTCTACAAAACAGAGAATTTATGTATTAACCCAATATTACCAAATTTCTTATATACGGGGGAAAATATGTTTTTTGTCACTATTTATTGGTCTAGTGGTGCAAATAGTGGTGCAAATAGTGGAGCAAATTGTGGTGGTGCAAATAGTGTTGAATAGCTTCGCCAACTTTTATTCCTAGAGTGGCGGTAGTTTTTTACTCTTGGGAACATATTCCTAGAAGTTAAATGGACGCAGAAGTTAGGTGTAAGGCTAATAATATTCATTCATCTGTATGACTTATTATTATAACTGCATTGTTGTTATTTGATATTTAACACATTGACTACAATTGCTCAAAATCGAGTCTAGCCTAACTGACTTTTTCAAAATTACAAGATTTTGCTATTGCTTCTGTAGCAGATGTTCAATGACAGCGAGAGAAGCTGAGTATCTTTGTGTGCACCTATTGATATTGTCTGTACGATAAAAACAGTTATTTAATTGTAGTTCGCATTGTCATAAATTAATTCAGGTTTAAAAAATATTTAAAATATTGACTGTGGTAAGAAAGCGAAAATTGTTGTTATATTTTTATTAATGATATATTATTATTATTATCTTTTAAGTTCTTCGTCTCCCTAAATTTATCCTTAATTATTTTATGTTTATATTTCAAAATAATTTCATAAATTGTATAAATGTATACCCTTGCTTTACGAAAAGTCATCATTGTAAAGTCCTGTCAGTTTATTTTTTATCAGACAGTAATTGATTTATTTGCAGAGGAAAAATATTCCATTCCTTTTAGAAATTATGTTTTTCTCCCCCAACATCGCAGTACATTAATAATCTTCTGTTACCTCTGGGATATAATTTCTAGACCTGTTATTACTGAATATTATGTATGAAATAATAGCTGGTGTTACCAAAGTAGCATTGTGTAAATAATTCTTAGGTAGGTATTATTATTAAAACAAAAAATTAACTAATAAATATCTTCATACAAAAAATTGCTTCATCTGATGACATCACGCTTTAACATTATTCTCAAGTAAGAATATAAATGGTAATTATTCATTCACCATACATTCCAAACGTTCCAAGAACATTCCTTCTTTATTTACAAGAGAATATAATTATAAAATATATGAAAATAATACGGGGGGAAAATATAAATGTACATAACATTTATAAGAGGGAATACTCTTTTTACATTCGTTTCCATTGGCCTGTCTCTGATGTTTTGAAACACATGTACATTTTACAGTGCATTCTTTCATATTAGTTAAGAGGATATATTCTTACTCAAGGGGATATAAATATTGAAATAGTTCCAAGAATATGTGAAAGTACTTGTAAAGGGATTACTGAATTTTAATTTAATTTCTTTGATATCTAATAATGAATACTAGATATCTAGATTTGCTTTGGGTATCCAAGGAATTTTTTTTTTTCATTTTTCGAAAGGGATATGAAATTTATCGAAAATTTGAAATAGTATTTCCTACGAAAAAAAAAAAATTCCTTTGATTTCCGTGACATTATCTTACTGTATATAGGGTTACACTAAATACCGAATTATACCGAATTACACCGAATTATACCGAATTACACCGAATTATACCGAATTACACCGAATTATACCGAATTACACTATACTCAATACCGAATTACACCGAATTATACCGAATTACACTATACTCAATACCGAATTATACCGAATTACACTGAATTATATCGAATTACACTATACTCAATACCGAATTACACCGAATTATACCGAATTACACCGAATTATACCGAATTACACCGAATTATACCGAATTACACTATACTCAATACCGAATTATACCGAATTACACCGAATTATACCGAATTACACTATACTCAATACCGAATTATACCGAATTACACCGAATTATACCGAATTACACTGAATTATACCGAATTACACTATACTCAATACCGAATTATACCGAATTACACCGAATTATACCGAATTACACCGAATTATACCGAATTACACTGAATTATACCGAATTACACTATACTCAATACCGAATTATACCGAATTACACCGAATTATACCGAATTACACTGAATTATACCGAATTACACTACACTGAATACCGAATTACACAGAATTATACCGAATTACATTATAATCAAAACCGAATTACACCTGATTATAGGTACCGAATTACACTACACTGAATACCGAATTACAATATAGGCT
>CANNZV010002509.1:0-95512 GCA_947561585.1 Caprella mutica
AGTAAAATATTTTTCAGATCCTGAAGATGACTATAAATAGTCGAAACGTTGATGTATTGTAAATAATATTTTAAAACAAAATAAATTTTAATAATGATAAGGTACATCCTTTCTATTTTATTCATATTATTGACTGTACGATTTCCTTTTTGACTGCTTCTTTCATTCCCTTGCATTTACATTTTTTGAAGTCCGTGATATTGCATTTGTTTCCGCAGCAGATTTTAAAACTCTATTGAAAGAAGTGAATAATATTGCATCATAGTGTTTTTAATTGTTTAATACCATTATTTGAAGTTCAAAGCATCTTTTTTATAGGTCCTAAAACTGGCCTCTTATAGGTCCTATAATGCCTTTTTAGGTTCTAATATGCTTTTTTTTTAGCATTCTAAAACTCCGGGCTCAACTGATTACCATTTGAGAACAAAATTTAAGGAGAAACATATAGGTACGTATCCTTCTGCATTCTGCACCAAACTGAGAACTTGTTAACAATGATAATTTTCTATTGAATCATTATTCAAGAACTATTCAAAATTTTTAAAATCTGATTGTATCATCGAGAAGAAACATTTATTTTTAACCTAGTAGCAGAATTTTCAGTGAAATATATCTAAAGTTTATCTTTTTAGAAAAAGAATATAAATTATTATTTTGGTCAATCAACTGCTTATTTTGAGAAGCTACTAATTTTCACTTTGTTCTCAAACAGAAACTTTGAATGAAATTGGCTAAAATTTTCACACAATGTAAAGAACGTAGTGTTTAATATTACATTAGCTATGTACTTTAGCTGACATTAGCTATGTACTTTAGCTGACATTAGCTATGTACTTTAGCTGACATTAGCTATGTACTTTAGCTGACATTAGCTATGTACAGTAGCTGACAGCTGTGACCCTTAACTAGTAGTGTGGCTATTTAAATCTACTACTCGAAAATGCACTGTTTTTGGAGGAATGACAAAAACCTATAAAATGTTAATAACATTGAAACTAATGTAGATACAGTAAAACTTTTTTCTGTGCAGAAACTATGTATCCTAGGCTTTCTTTTGACATGTCTCTTCCCAGTACCTACTATAGTATTGATTTGCCTGCAAGTGCGCAACAATGCTCTCCCTGGCGCTATATACAGTCAATATTTATTGTAGCTATGTAATATTAGGTAAATGCTCAATTACCGTATAATTAGTTTTGTCATGATACTGTGCACCCAAAGATATAACAGGTGTCTATGGTGTCATCAAACAAAAACTAATTTCATGATAATTGAGTAATTAATCTTAGAATATTTTGAAACAATATACCTAGAAACATAACATGAATACTGTGTATCAGAAATTGAAAACAATTCAACATTAGGCCAGTAAGATGTCATATAAAAATAGCTACCTAGCTAATGATAAAATGAAGAATATGATTCAATACATTAACTGAAAGCAACTCTGAAGTCGCTGTAAAGTTGTCCGTATGGCATGTCCAAGCAAGTAAGTAGAGCGACTTCTGAGCGGGTAAGTCGCCTGTGTGACATTAAATGGCTATTAACATTAAGTATATATCTTCCATCAACGACTTTGAAGCAACTAATTCGATCTGAAATTGTGATGACAAGTCACCCGCGGCTCATGTGACAGTGCCCTAAAAGTTAGTTGTTTCAAAGTACCATTATTCAAGATTGTGTCTGACTTCTAAGTTCTACCATTCACTATTCTTCTGTTCTGTAATAATATCCCGTGATTTTTCAGGACTTGGTGTTGTGACAAAGAGAGACTTGTTAAAAGGGGAGGTAGTATTATACTATTGTATAAAATACTTGAATGATGACACGGAGGGTAGCTACTGATGACTTCATTTTTGAAGTTAATCTTGGAAGGAAAAGATACTGGTGAGTTAAAACTAATCCAAATATTCTCTACATACGCACAATTTTTTCTTTTCATGGTTCTCTTGAAAATTTAACTGATTTTTCTAGAATTTCAATTTAAAGTCTGTGAAATTAGCTGGTCATTTTCTTTTTGTATAGGATTGATGCCTCAAATGATGATGGCTTCTCCAGGTATCTAAATGATGATCATCGAAATCCTAATCTATCTGTTAAATACATCTTCGAAGAGGGATTGATTACCTTACCCTATATTTGTGGCGAGAGATTTTATCTCCCGAGGTTCTGAGCTTACCTATAATTATGGTAATTATTAAACTTCATATTTATATTGTTTTAGATATGTAATTTTTTTATAAAACTAAGTTGAATATTTAATCGTCATATTTATCCACTAGGATGGACACCTTCAACACCTAGATCTGGTCGTTGTAGGGTAGTGAACTCGCCATTCATTCAGCAGGTTAGAATTGAGATTTTCATCTATTGCATTAGAGCATTCATTAATATTCATAAAATCCAGGGTTGGCATTGAAAAATCATGCGATTTATAAGCACTAATTTTTCATAATACAAATCAAAGAAATCATCATTGTTTAATTTTTTCATATTGATGTAGCTATATATTCTCTCTTGAAATCAGTTTTATAAAGTTTATTCCATTCTACCATAGCTCTAACAATAAAAGATTCTTCTATCAGCTGTGAGAAGTGATTATTTGTTATAAATGACTATAGCTAGTCTATAGCGTTGCTGATATTACTAATATAAGTTATAACATAATTAGCAACAAAAGCTGAATAGAAATCTTAAAAATCATGGTCATCAATTATTTTTCAATTTTTTTAATTCTTCCCAAAAAAATATATACCAACCCTGAAAGAATCATATAGCTAGCTAAATTATTTAAAAATAACATTTACTCATTTTTCAGACATTTTGTACAGACTCCGGTAACTACATAGTCCTAAAACAGTTGCAAAAAACTGTTCTGTGATTTTACCAAAAACTGCATTCACATTGCAAAAAACCAACCTGTGCAGTCTCATCTTGTTGAGAAAGAACCCTCGGTGCAGTCTCATCTTGTTGAGAAAGAACCCTCGGTGCAGTCTCATCTTGTTGAGAAAGAACCCTCGCTGCAGTCTCCCCTTGTTGAGGAAGAACCCTCGGTGCAGTCTCCCCTTGTAGAAGAAGAACCCTCGCTGCAGTCTCCCCTTGTTGAGGAAGAACCCTCGGTGCAGTCTCCCCTTGTAGAAGAAGAACCCTCGGTGCAGTCTCCCCTTGTTGAGGAAGATACCTCGGTGCAGTCTCCCCTTGTTGAGGAAGATACCTCGGTGCAGTCTCCCCTTGTTGAGGAAGATACCTCGGTGCAGTCTCCCCTTGTTGAGGAAGATACCTCGGTGCAGTCTCCCCTTGTAGAAGAAGAACCCTCGGTGCAGTCTCCCCTTGTAGAAGAAGAACCCCCGGTGCAGTCTCCCCTTGTTGAGGAAGATACCTCGGTGCAGTCTCCCCTTGTTGAGGAAGATACCTCGGTGCAGTCTCCTCTTGTTGAAGAAGATACCTCGGTGCAGTCTCCCCTTGTTGAGGAAGATACCTCGGTGCAGTCTCCTCTTGTTGAGGAAGATACCTCGGTGCAGTCTCCCCATGTTGAGGAAGATACCTCGGTGCAGTCTCCCCATGTTGAGGAAGATACCTCGGTGCAGTCTCCCCATGTTGAGGAAGATACCCCGGTGCAGTCTTCTCTTGTTGAAGAAGATACCTCGGTGCAGTCTCCTCTTGTTGAGGAAGATACCTCGGTGCAGTCTCCTCTTGTTGAGGAAGATACCTCGGTGCAGTCTCCCCATGTTGAGGAAGATACCCCGGTGCAGTCTCCTCTTGTTGAGGAAGATACCTCGGTGCAGTCTCCTTTTGTTGAAGAAGATACCTCGGTGCAGTCTCCTCCCCACCCCACTGGGTGGGGTCTGTTCTAGCCGAAGTTCGTTATCTGTAGGTGTTCCTCAGGGTAGTGTATTGGGCCCTTTGTTATTCATTCTATATGTAAATAACATGAGTGATATAACTCCTCAACTGAAAACCGTTCAATTTGCAGATGATACTACACTTTTGGCCTCAGGTAGTGACCACGTTGCATTAATCTCTCAAGTTACCTCCAGTCTTACGTATCTGTCCTCTTGGTGCTCTGCTCATAAACTTTCTATTAACTCTGATAAAACCGCTGTCATGATATGCTCAAATAGGCACAACGTTATCAATACTAATGTTAGAGTGTGTTTCAGTGATGTTGAGCTAGACTATATTGATAATGTAAAGTTTTTAGGTCTCACTATTGATAGTAGGCTCAATTTCGGTGCCCATATATCTAATGTGTGTAGCAAGGTATCTAGAGTTATTGGTATATTGTTAAGGCTTAAAAATATTTTACCTACAAAATTGCTTATAAGTATATACTATTCTCTGTTCTATCCACATCTTATTTATGCAAATATAGTTTGGGATAATACTTATAATACTCACCTGAATACATTGGAAATGCTTCAAAAGAAAGCTATACGAATTATAACGGGCAATAGTTTTCTATCTCACACTAAACCTCTATTTTATCAGACTGGAATTTTGAATATTCATGATATAAATAAATATCTCTTGTTGATTTACATGTTTAAGAATAAGCACAAATTTTAAGAATAAGCACACTAGAAATGCGGATAATCCTGTTATCAATCGCCACCGACTCACTCTAACTCAACATTGTACTAGTTTTCCAGCAACTAGGCTGTGGCATTCCATTCCTTCAGAATTTAAAAACATCACGTCATTACATTCATTTAAGAACACTATTAAAAGTTATTTGCTGAATAAATATATAGAAGATTGAGTTGAATATTTGTCAATCCTTCTGATTATATACATTGTTTTGCCCGAAAAACTCCTTGAATAGGAGTTTATAAAAGGGCTTGATGTAAGAATTATTTTACCTTTATATAGATTTATGTATAAATTTATATTACTGTATTATTTGTTTGTATACTTTTTTTTTTTACTTTCATCAATAAAATCCTTATCCTTAAGAAGATACCTCGGTGCAGTCTCCCCTCAGCAGCACTCGCTTTGTTTTTGATACCGTTTTTCAGCATTCTCATAGCTACTGTACGATAATTATTGTGAGCAATGCAATTCATTAAATTATTCAATATCAGAATAATAATATTCACTAATTAATGCTAAATGGGCATGGGCCAAATTGACAATTAGCATATTCCACCTCACTGTACTCACAGATATCGTACGTCTCCTTCAATTTTTAATCAATGTCTAGTCTAGTATTTTACAGCCAGTCAGTCTTCTCCGGCATCCCAACCATAAAACAACAACAACAAATAGTGCTCTATCGATACCACCCTCAAATCTATAACTTTAATTCTTCTCCAACTAATGAATTACCATTATGAGGAAATAAAGTTTCACGCTAACTACGAGGAGAGATTTTAGACGCAACTATTAATTGTCCACCACCTCATCTCCTTTCGACAATTGTCCGGACTTTGGATGTCGCTACCAGTAGCATTCACGTAGACAAATCTCTATGGTGAAGCGTTAGACTGATCATCATAACGTGGCGTAATCGACAAGGAAGAGACTAGAGCAGCGAAGGCAGACTAATATGGTAAGCTGTGGGTATTAGTGGTGGTGTGTTCTTATTACTAATTGTCAATCCCTAAAAAGAAGTCCAGTTAGTTAAAGGCCGACGATTTAAAAGAAATTTAATTCTTAAAATCTAAATCTTTAAACTAAAACTTTTAAATAATCCGCTCACAATAATTATCTATCTCTAATCTCCATGTTAATAGAATTTCATTTTCCAGCTCTGATCGGTTCGTGTGCAGCGTCCGACAACTTGAGACCAACCCATTCTACTTCAAATAGTTGCCAAACACCTCCAGCAAACTGCACTTCCAAACGCCCTAATTGAACACCAATATCCGAGCAAATTCAAACGTAACTAATAGTTAAATTAATTACTATATTAATTGATAAAAATACTTTTTAAATAATTCAAATCTTTCTTTTTTCTGAAATACAAATAATTCCCTTTAATAAGTTTGTATTTTTGTACATCGCGCTGTAGACAGGATGATCGTCAGTGCTGCTCAGATATTGGTGGATAAAAGGCTGTTTATATTTCTTTCCAAGTGGCTTAATTTGATTGAAGAAAACAGTAAATTGCAACTCGGGGGATAATACTACATCTCCGCACTGGATCTTTCAAATAGCAGACGATCAACACTAAGACAATATAAGATAGACGCTCAACTAGATAGGGCAACTTCCTTGAATAACAACCAATCAAAAGCGATCAGTAGCATACGTCACACCAAACAATACCCTTGGAATTCCCCAAGCCATACTTTTTATTCTTAAAGTGTGAAGTAGTTAGAAATAGTAATATCCTTTACTGATTAAGGATTAAATTACTATATTATTAATTAGGTCTACAAGTTCGATTTAGTATTCTAAATATAATCTATCCTCTTTTAACAAAGAATAGTCATAACTAGAACACATCCCCCCACCCCAACCTCTCTGCCTCTTTTTTCTTTCTCATTCTTATCTCTTTCTTGCTGCCTCGCTTTCTTTATTCTTTCTGCCTTTCTTGCTTGCTCGCTTTCTTTATTTCTCACTGACTCCCTCTTCTTTTTACCTTATTAGAATTTACTTACATCTCTAGCAGGCAAGCTGTGCGCGCGTGCATTATCTACTCTTCGCGAGCAGAAGAATGCGTGTGATATTCGCACACACACATACATACCCGCGACACACAACGATTTACCGTTTTCGGATCCTTGGGAAATGAAACATGGCTGTTTCATTTTCCCAATATATATACATCATGTGTGTAGGGTGGGGTGTGTGTTTTTTTTGACATTTTCATTATTACATAATTTTGTCTAGTTGTCGTTAATGCATGGCTTACTTAATGATACGGCCTGATTTTCTGCCTTTTCGTCAAAAAAATAGAAGGTCAATATTTTCCTCAATCGTTGCAACTGCTTTCTGTAATAATTTATAATTTAACTCAACACATTTATTAATTAAATTCTAGAAAACTAAGATAATTTTCATGCATATATGAATAATCGGTAGTCAGGATACTACTAGATCATTCTTGATAGATTGAATTCGGAAATTGTTTTCAGTTAACTTTCTCTGTTTATGCTGCATTTTGGAATATTCTACATTGGAAAATGGAAAATAAGTGTTCGGTAATCGATTGTTCTAAACATCATGGGAAAAATATTTCAATTACCAAGGGAAGACAATGCAATGTGGTCAATTTATGAATCTTAAAAATTTTGAAATAATTACTTGACGAAATGGAAATATCCTTCGCATTTTGCTGAGAAACACCACCGCATACTGCGGAGTAACGACTCAGTATAGTGCTGAGGAACGACTCAGTATAGTGCTGAGAAACGACTCAGTATAGTGCTGAGAAACGACTCAGTATAGTGCTGAGAAACGACTCAGTATAGTGCTGAGAAACACCACCGCATACTGCGGAGTAACGACTCAGTATAGTGCTGAGGAACGACTCAGTATAGTGCTGAGAAACACCACCGCATACTGCGGAGTAACGACTCAGTATAGTGCTGAGGAACGACTCAGTATAGTGCTGAGAAACGACTCAGTATAGTGCTGAGAAACGACTCAGTATAGTGCTGAGGAACGACTCAGTATAGTGCTGAGGAACGACTCAGTATAGTGCTGAGAAACGACTCAGTATAGTGCTGAGAAACGACTCAGTATAGTGCTGAGAAACGACTCAGTATAGTGCTGAGGAACGACTCAGTATAGTGCTGAGGAACGACTCAGTATAGTGCTGAGAAACGACTCAGTATAGTGCTGAGAAACGACTCAGTATAGTGCTGAGAAACGACTCGGTATAGTGCTGAGGAACGACTCAGTATAGTGCTGAGGAACGACTCGGTATAGTGCTGAGAAACGACTCAGTATAGTGCTGAGAAACGACTCGGTATAGTGCTGAGGAACAACTCAGTATAGTGCTGAGGAACGACTCAGTATAGTGCTGAGAAACGACTCGGTATAGTGCTGAGGAACGACTCAGTATAGTGCTGAGGAACGACTCGGTATAGTGCTGAGAAACGACTCAGTATAGTGCTGAGAAACGACTCGGTATAGTGCTGAGGAACAACTCAGTATAGTGCTGAGGAACGACTCAGTATAGTGCTGAGAAACGACTCAGTATAGTGCTGAGAAACGACTCAGTATAGTGCTGAGAAACGACTCAGTATAGTGCTGAGAAACGACTCGGTATAGTGCTGAGAAACGACTCGGTATAGTGCTGAGAAACGACTCAGTATAGTGCTGAGGAACAACTCAGTATAGTGCTGAGGAACGACTCAGTATAGTGCTGAGGAACGACTCAGTATAGTGCTGAGGAACGACTCAGTATAGTGCTGAGAAACGACTCAGTATAGTGCTGAGAAACGACTCAGTATAGTGCTGAGAAACGACTCGGTATAGTGCTGAGAAACGACTCGGTATAGTGCTGAGAAACGACTCGGTATAGTGCTGAGAAACGACTCAGTATAGTGCTGAGGAACAACTCAGTATAGTGCTGAGGAACGACTCAGTATAGTGCTGAGAAACGACTCAGTATAGTGCTGAGAAACACCACCGCATACTGCGGAGTAACGACTCAGTATAGTGCTGAGGAACGACTCAGTATAGTGCTGAGGAACGACTCAGTATAGTGCTGAGGAACGACTCGGTATAGTGCTGAGAAACGACTCAGTGTAGTGCTGAGAAACGACTCAGTATAGTGCTGAGAAACGACTCGGTATAGTGCTGAGAAACGACTCAGTATAGTGCTGAGAAACGACTCAGTATAGTGCTGAGAAACGACTCGGTATAGTGCTGAGAAACGACTCGGTATAGTGCTGAGAAACGACTCGGTATAGTGCTGAGAAACGACTCGGTATAGTGCTGAGAAACGACTCGGTATAGTGCTGAGAAACGACTCGGTATAGTGCTGAGAAACGACTCAGTATAGTGCTGAGAAACGACTCAGTATAGTGCTGAGAAACGACTCAGTATAGTGCTGAGAAACGACTCAGTATAGTGCTGAGAAACGACTCAGTATAGTGCTGAGAAACGACTCAGTATAGTGCTGAGAAACGACTCAGTATAGTGCTGAGAAACGACTCAGTATAGTGCTGAGAAACGACTCAGTATAGTGCTGAGAAACGACTCAGTATAGTGCTGAGAACGACTCCTGAGATTTTCGGTGCCCTAACCTGATGTTCAAGTTTAGACTACTCTTGTACCAAGATTACATTCAATCTTTACTCTCTCTATCAGTTGCCTCATCTTATCTGTCTTTGGGGCTAAGTAGTCGCATTTCCATTGCAGTATGATTATTTCTTTCCTCTTAGATGTTCTTCATCCTACTCTTTTCCTACTTGGGGTCTGGTTTGGCATAGGGTCTGAGGCATCGAGGCTCGTCGTCCTCTTTGTCCGTTTCACATTCTATGGGCTCCCTCTGCACATTCACCGCATATCACCATTCACCACTGGGGCCCACCACACATCTGCTTCTCACGGAGGGGCCAACGTCATAATTGCAGCTCTGAACTGAAACCAACATCATCCTGCATGAATAGTTGCTATACATGATGGAAGCTTCAATTGAGGACAGTTCTCAAAGCTATACGTTAGAATGTTGAGAAATTTGCGGTACACAGACTGCTATATATTATATTAAAATACTCTATACAGATATACTGATGTTGGTTTTATAATGTGCTTCATATTAAAGTATTTATATATATATATATACATAAATATAATATAAACATATTTCAAATTATTTTTAACCTATCAGGAAACTATATATTACTTGAATCAACGAAAAAAACATCATTTGGTAGCAAAATATAAATTTTATTAGAAGTGAAAATATTGACCTATTTTTTGACGAAAAGGCGGAAAATCGGGCCGTATAATTAAGTAAGCCATGGTTAATGTTGTTTCTCCTTGTGGTGGAACTCTCGCTTAGTTCAATATAAATGCATATAGTGTGTGTGTGTGTGTGTGTTTTACTTTCTTATAATTGATTTTTTTTTAATCTATTTATTTTGGAAATTTTGATTTGTTTTTAGAAATTGAGTTTCAAGTTTTTGGATTTTTTTATATTTTTTTTAATCTTAGAGTTTCTTTTAAAAATTGAGTTTTTTGAGTTTATTTTTATGTTTTTGGAAAAATTTGAGTTTAAAAAAAAATTCGGGAAAATTTAACTTTTCAGATAAATTGAGTTTTTTGAGACTGATTTTTCATAACTTAAATTTCTGAAATTAATATAATATTTATTATATCAAATAAATATTCAATAACATATATTTTATATTTTTGATAATATACAAGATAAATTAACACTTAGATTATTAAAATCATATGCAATGCCGTATTATCCATATCAGTATTTGTTCGTATTTTTTATACGATCGCTTATATTGTTAAGTCATTTGACAAACACCCAAAAATTTAATTCTTAATAAATAATGATTTTTGTGTATTATGTTTTCTATAATATTTTTTCAATTATCTGTACTAGAATTTTCATTAGTAATATTACATTATGATTATTCTAACTAATATAAGTTTATGTAATTGTCGTAGATTTAGAAGATAGATGACTGATCTTAAAATTGCAGGGGAAGAGATTCCTAGTTAAATTAATTATGAATTTATTAGAAAAATTAAGATCACTCATATATCTTTTTAGTTTAATTTAGGATTTTATTATAAGTTTAGGTAGATTATATAACAAAATACTTTTGAATAATATTAACATCTTAATTAATTTTCACCATAACAACATATTATCCTATGTATAAATGTGTAACGTACAATGAATGAGATGAATGTAAAAGAATGTATGGAATAGGATAAAACTAACCAACTTAACAAAGATATATAACTGTGATAAAACTTCACGAACAATCATGTCAATTGTATTTTGTTTTTGTATTTTAAGTTTGGGTATTTTTGGTTTTAATATAAGATTTTCTAGATATATTTGTGAAAGGGATTAGTTAAAGCATTTTTGTATAAAATTGAAGTACCTTCAATTTTTCTTGTAGAGGGGGAAGATATGTAGCATTCTGAATTAGCTAAAAATATATTAGAAACTCATAGATCTAAAATAAGTCTTAAAGTAATAAAATGTGTCTAGCTGTCTATAGAGTCAAGGTATCTTTCCCACGAAGTAATAAAAGATTTAATGAGGTGTAAGGACAGCTTAGAAATACTTGTAAGAATAAAGGATATATTTTCTATGTAAGGTAATAATTGGTTTACAACTCATGTGGTTTGAGCAACCAAGTTATGGACGGGGTCTTAGCTCATTAGTGGTTTCCGGTTAAGATGCTTAGAGGTATATAAAGGCAAGGAATTATGTAACTGGGGTTAGTAGTTAGTTGGTGGAGTTAGTTGTTGTCAGTCAGTAAGAGTCAGTACTTACAGTAAGGAACTCATCTCTACCATATTCCTCATTTGTGTCATCTCTAACTGTAATGAAATGCTGTATTCAAGTTGATAAATATACATCCCTTACGAGAGCTTGAATACTACCTTCATTGAACCCAAGCACAATCCTATACGCATCACAAACAATAATATGGTCACTAAAGAATATATTTACATTACCTGTTATTGGTAACTACGAATTGTATCTAGAACACAATATATTGTCACCTCGCTACCTCGTTGCAAGAGTGTCGTAACTCCAAATACGTGATTTTTCAGGAGAAGGATTTTAAAGTTTGTAAGTCTCATAAAATAAATAATTTCAATCAAAGAAACAGAACTTAACATCTTGATTATGTGAATAGCTCTCCTCTTGAATGCTAAATAAAGAAAATTAACAAATTTAAAGTTGAAATTTATTTTAATGCACTTTTTATATTTATCTTTTGACTTACGACGCTTTATCAACAAAAATGAAAAATTATGTGTGTTGTAACTCATTTTAAGTCTTTCTAACTACAAAAAAACTTCAAATCTGTAAATAGCAGTTTATTTGAAAATACATAAATCCATATAAAACAAACATAATCCACCTTTTTGATAACAAAAGATTCACAAATAAACTAAACTATAATCAAAACAAATTTTAACAATTATTTCTTTGAAATGAAATTCATAACAGAAACAAGAAAAACTATTTATCTTTTCAATTTCAAGAAAAATCCGTTGTTAATACTAAGTCTACATAGAGAGGAAACTAAGAATTGATAAATCTATGCATTATCAATTAATAATATTTTCAAAAAAATTAGAATACGGACGAGGGATAACGCCCTTCTCACACAGTTCTTTCAGATCTTTCTTTTTGTTTTCGCTTAGGGAAATTCTTTCTGAATAGCACTGCAGAAGATCTGTCACAATTTTTGGTTTCTTTAACAATTGGATCTTTTTGAATTCATCACTGTATGAGTATTTGATAGAAACGGAAGTTGGACTTTGTTTTTCAAATTTCAAAACTTTTGTTTCACTCAACTTTAAGTCTTTAATATTGATTGCTCCCATTTGTGTTATAATACCCTTAACACTTTTAAAGTCATCATACTGCATTTCCCTCACATTGAACGGTCGCCCTGTTTTCTTTGCTGAGCGAATAGCAGTGACAAGGGTTTCTGGAACGAATATTGGACCCCCTTTTTTCAGTCTCTTTACTTGTCTCTCAATCAGAGAATGAGCAGAGTCACCCTCATTCTGAGTGTGGCCTTTGATTAAGAATTTATGAGTGATTGAGTCTACGGGAAAATTTGTGACGGCATATAAATACAATGCAAGCATGAATTTGTTTTTTTGTTGTCCAGCGCAGTTATCAGAGTAGAAAATTATCTCTATGTTGTCTTTTCCTTTATTCTTATCACATAGACTTTTTATGTAATTGAGGACGCAAGTGCCTATTTCATTGACACCTCTGTTACCATTTGTTTCATCCCAAACAAAACAGTCTCAAAGATTCTTCTTGATATCATAAATAGAGAAATTTAGGACATTCAACTTCGATTTGTAATACAACGTAGATACGTCTCCTTGTGGTAGTTGCATAACTGCTTGAAGATCGTAAACAGCTACTATAGCGTCTCCTTCAGCCTTATCTCGATTTTTTTCTATCCTTGAAAGCTGCTTTTCTGTTTGATGCATGTCATACTTTTCTTTCAATTTATCTTTGGCTTCTCCCTCTGAATTTTTGAACATCACACACTCGTCACATTGGTCTTTCTTTGGTGTAAAAAAAGAAATGTTGAAATCACTAACAAAAATATTGTGGAACATGGTATAATTCGCATAGGGTTTATTCTTTTCTTCACATTCCTGGATATAATCCCTATGAATGTCTGCCAGGCTTCGAGATCCACAAATGTATGTCCTAGCAGTTCTAGCTCTTGTGTAGTGGCTTTCGATTCTAGGAATGGAGTCTATGTGAGTTCTAACTCCTTCTTTAATAAGAGGATCGATTGTAGGTTGATTTCCATGTTTTCCCCTTCTATCTCCTTCTAACATTATCTTTGCTAATTTGCCCTGCTTTACCATCGCTGTTCTGGTAACCCTATCATTTATGTCTAGAGTATTAAGGAAAAAAGTTTTGCAGACTCTTGTTAAAGCATCATCAACTGGAAAGGAATAAGAAATGTTATTTCCTCTAGGTCCACGCTTTCTGTCTTCCCTTATATATCTGTAGGTTGGCTTGATCTCATTCATACATTTAATGAGGAATTGTCTCTGAAGATCAACATTCCCTAAGCTCCAGTATGATTAAAAAATATGAGCTCTTTGGTCATGAGAAATTTTCTCTGTACACTTCATCCTGCAAGTTTCTTTGCATGCAGGTTTTATTTTCCGGGCCTCTCTCTGTTTTTTATTAATGCCACATGTTTCATAAGAAAGTCCCATATTTCTTCGTTTTTTATTCACATTCCTTTTCCACTCAGCCGGCTTCAGTTTTCTTTTCTTCGTCTTTTTGGGGCTATCAAACTCTCCGGTAGTAGTGATTTCTACATCATTTGTCCCAATTTCTTCGTTATCGTTTTGTAATCCATTTGGTCGCACATCTTCACTTAATCCTTCAAAAATCCATCTCAAATGATTAGGTTCACCATCCGATTGCTCCTCGTCACTAATGTCCCCTTCAGCATTACGATCTGGGACATAGTCCTTATCCTTGCACGAATCATCACTACAGACGCTGTGATCTCTGTTTTCTTTTTCTTCGTCGGATGAATCACTTGATGAACTACTGGAAGACGAACTACTGGAAGATGAACTACTAGAAGATGAACTACTGGAAGATGATCCTGTTGAATGCGAACGTTCTGAAAATGATTTACGACAATAATTTTAGAGAGTAGTTACTCACTGTAACTACTATAGACACAAAGTCTATATATTATTTAGTAAGACTTCCACTAACATGTCCCTCTATAGAAAAAAATACTGTTTCCGCTACAATGCTCGATTGTAGCGTTAAAATATGATTTACAATAAGATATTTTGTCTACTATTTGTTTCATCATTGCTAACAATGTGATTCAAATAACGTGATTAAAACAAACTTGAGCTAATAAAATTTGAAAACTACCTAAGCAGTTATTTCTAATTGAAATTACTCACCTAAGGTTTTACCTGTTTGTGCCATCTCATTTTCGCCATCGTTACGTGTGACTGAAGATAAATCAGAATTTGATAAATGTTCATCTGTCTCTTCATTGGTTTCTGTAGAAAACAAGATGTATATAAAAAAATATGCTAGGTAGCATGTTTGATATTCGAAATTAAATTAGCTATTTCCTAAATGTTTTAGTTCTACTATGTAAATTTTAAGTATTGAATATTTTTGCCTCAAACAGATAATATTCGAAAAATAACACAGTTACTCCCTAACGCATTTCTGTATTAGCTACCTGTAGAAAATGATCAATTCTAGGAGCAACTTTTCAATTTTTTACTGACCTGACACGAATGTGGTTTTCTCCGTAGGCTGTTTCATATTCTCCAATGCCAATAGCACTATTTTTTTTCCACGAGACATTATGAACTATAGCTAAAAATATCATATTAGGTAAGAATAAACTCTGAAAGCAATGTTGTAATTGAGAAAGACAGTAAAGTTTTGTAGATAAACTGACGTAAGTTACGTTACAACAAGGTAAATTCCGATGGTATTACTACTGTATTCTGCAAGACTGTTGTAACTAAGCTTATTACATAACTTTAACAAATAAAACATCAAAAGTTTTGTAGTAATACAGACGCAATTCATAATACAACAATTTTTTTAATTCATTTTTTGTTGAAGAAAGTCACAATTCGATTCACCACACACCTTTCCATTAACATTTTTGAACAAAAAGGTCGCAAATTGATTTAACAAAGCAGAACCTTATTAATATTATTCATGTTTTTCTGCAAGAAAGTCGTAACAATAATTAGAACAACAAGTTATGACAAAATATCAAATTTTGGTGGAATTGAACAACACGGTTGATATCTTTCTTAAAATTGTAAATTTTGATACAACACCTTATATTTTTCGAAAGTAGAGAAAAAAAGCAAATCAATGGTATATTTTGTTTACCTCTCAGCATTAATGCGAAAATTTTAATTGGTTTGAAATGTGCGCTATTCCACCAAATACATTATCATGGATATCTCTTCAAGTGGATAAGCTACTGAAAAACGAAAAAAGAGGCAGGTAGACAGGTGGAAAATGTTTCATTTTGACCGTGCAACATTGTAGAAATCAATTAATTTCATTTGCAACATGTTCGGAAATCATTTTCCATTTTATTTCAAAAATTCAACCTGGGTCATAAGGAGCGTGTCAGACAGCTCGAGAGCTGTTTCACTGATTTACCGATTCTTGAAAAAAGTGAATTATTCAATTATGCGGAGGCCAATTGTGGCAAATGATAATTAATATGGTAGTTCTATTCTTATGAAGTATTTTCCAAAAGGTTTCTGCAATATTTAAACTGGATTAATTAACTTTAAGATCATTTTTCTCCATATCAGAATCTTGCCAAGAATATTTTGTGGAATTTTGAGACTAAAATATATTTAAATAAATTTCCATCAGAAGAATCACTTCAAAATTCTTACAAAAACTATTTACACAACTGACATTCAATTTAAATTTCAAGTATGTCATTATTCTTCATACTTATGTACAGAATATCAAATAATTCAGGAATTGTATTTCATCGGAATTTGTGTTGGCGTGTCAAAGATAATTCTGTGTGATACAATTCGATTATCACTTGATATTTCGGTTATAAGACAGATAAAATTGAGATTCTTCTAATCTTTCGAAAGCTTATTACATGTACGTTAGTTTTGTATTAAAAAATTACTTAATATCTTGCAATTAGTCCGTTCAATTTAATCTATATCGCGAAATTCCACGAAATACTAAAGTAAATATGCCAGTGTGTGTTGCAATATCAAAATGGAGTTTGTTGCTTAACTCAAGTATTTGGTGGAATTTCATGATGAAAGTTTCTTTAATTATTTAAATAAGAATAGATTGACTAAAATCTTATCACGAGATTATCACTGGTAAAAAAAACTTCACTTCATTTTAAGCACATCAGCCAAAATAGATCCAATGTCAAGATATCAAATTTTCAAGTAACTGTATTTAAACAAATGGAATAGATCGATACCCACAAATTTTCATGAAATCTTAATCCTGAATTACTTGATATCATCATTTTGAAATGACTGAAATCGAATTGCTGAGAATGATGTGAAAGTATATATCACCAATGATATAACTCAATTAAAATTCAAGTTACTTCATTCAAATTGAATCGATCATAAGAGTTTTTGGTATGAAATTCCACGAAATACTTAAATAAAGCAACAACCTTAATTTTGATATTGCGACACACACTGGCATATTTACTTTGGTATTTAGCGGAATTTCACGATTCAAATCATATAACACATAATAAGATATATTACAAATAAGGGTGTACGTGGTTTTTATCATAGAATGAGTCTCCTCAAACACATATATCAATTTATCATAAATATTTGGGTGTAAATCGTTCTACAGTGAGTAAATTAGAAATTGTATTTCATCGAATTATTACGTATATTGAGGGGTCAATTAACTACTGTCGAACTCTCATAGTTTTATTGATCTAGAATGCTTAAAAAGTATTAAAACCTTCAATTTTAATTCAAACTAAACTATCTATTCGTTTTTTAATGATATCGGCACATGTGAAATTCATATAACCTAGCTACTATCCTAATGTTATTCAAATATCAATAAGTTTCAAATCAAGATATTGTGGAATCTAATTAATATATTCTATTACATCAAGACATTTATTGAAGATTCTTCAAAAAAAATTAAACCTGGTGCATCATTGGAAAGATCATCAGACACGATATTGCCATGATTTTCCTCATATATTGATTTATGATCTAAATTAATTTATAGCCGAAATAAAATGCTCGAAGTTTTCCGCAAATTAGATATTTTGGCTAACCGGCTTCACTAACAACCGCCAGATTTGAAGTAAAACTTAGAACTCTCTGTGTTTTTCACTGGAGCTAGGTACACAAGTTTCCACGTCACTAGTTAAGATATGAATTTAGTTCGTCTATAAAAATATTTCAGTGAAGGTTAAGATTAGATGATAGGGTAAAGAGTCAGTAACCGCATGCTTATTTTTTTATTAACTACCTAGCTACCGCTTAAATTAAAATAACTTTTAATCCAGACTGCAAGTCTGCAGGGATTAGGGAATAGTTAAGTGTTCTCCTAGAAATCCTCTATTTTGACTTCTGTTCTCAGTAAAATACATGTGGATATAAGAAGAAATTAAGGACTGTCCTCACAAGAGAAGAAGAGATGCTAAATTTTGTTATTTATATGTCCACTCTGCAGTCTGCAAGACTGCACAGTGACAAAACTGACAATGTGTGGCTCTCAGCAGCAGATTCAAAACTTCCTCAGCTAAATTAATGGTAACATAGGAATTAATTCAAAAACTCCCTCACGGCCTCGCCCAAGTTAATGGTAACATTACTTATTTACTAACATTGTAACATAGGAACCCAGTCTGCACCAGTTTGTATTTCATGGTAAATTTTTCCCCCTTTGAAGATAGTATTCTAGCAAAGTTGGTGGAATTTTGCCTATTTATTCCTATGTTACCATTAATTTTCGGTGGGAAAATTGAGAAAATGCTGGTGGATCAGCCCTATGTTTCAAAGTATGGCCAAAGTCGCCAATATATTGGAGACTTTGGAGAGCCAAAAATTCAATAATAATATGTCACTGGCGACTTTGGAGAGGTGAAATGAGTTATGAAACATTTAAATAACTAGTAAATCACCCAAGTAAAATTGTATGTCTCACAGTCTCATAAACTCACCATTTGTCTCTCCAGCTCTCTCCAAAATTCAACAAATTCTCTCCAAAATGATCAAATTATCATTAAATCTCTCCAAAATAACATTGTAGCATAGGAGAAAAATAGAAAAAACTCGCCATTTGCAATTGAAGGGCTCAAAATAACTGTCACAAACTCGCCATTAAAATGGCGAGTTTGGACATGCTTTATTACTTGGTAAATCACTCATTAAATAGATTAAAAGGATGCACATGCATCAGACTAAGTATAATGGTACTTACAAATTAAAAATCTTCACATTGGAGCCTATTTTCTTGTTTTAAATATCTTAAATGTGGCGACCTGGACTCTGAAATCTTGGAGACCATTTCTTTTTCTCACTATATTGGCGACTTTTCTGCCATACTCTGAAACATGGGATCAGCCAAATTATTGTATTATTATGGTGGATTTTTTCAGCTTTTTGAAAAAGTCAGTGGGTTTCAGTGCACCAAATACAGACTGGAGTCTACTGTCTGCAAAGTGTGGCATTACTGGCATATGCCATATTAGTCCAGTCTGCAAGACTGCAAAGTATGCACAATTAGTCTCCAGATATTTTATTTGTAGGGCAATTTCTCTCCAAAGATTTTCAAATTTCTCTCCAAATAGACCAAAATTTTCTAAAAACTCTCCAATAAATCCAGATTGCAGGAACTGGACGGTTGGACCCTGGTAGTGGTAAACTGTTCTCCAATAAATCCTATAATTTTGCTATTAGTATTGTTCTCAGCAAAGTACATCATTACATTTAAACCAGTCTGTATTTCATGGGAAATTCCACTGACATGTCAGTGGAATTTTTTCACCCTTGAGAAAAATATTCCAGCAAAGTCAGTGGAATTTTTGCTATTTATTCCTATGTTACCATTCATTTTTGGTGGCTAAATTGAGAAAATGCTGGTGGATTAGCCAAATTCTTGGTAATATATTGGTGGATTTTTTCAGCTTTTAAAGTTTTTGAAGAAGTCAGTGGGTTTCTGTGCACCAAATACAGACTGGCATGTAAACATAGGAAGAAATTAAGAATTGTTCGCATAGAAAATGTTAATAATGTCCCATTTTCTGCAAACTGGCAATAAATACATGTAAACATAGGAATTAATTACTAATTTGTCGCCAGGTATTAGATGAATACTTCAGGAGATCAATTTCTAGGCCTCAATTGTTGCTGGATAAACTTCACAAATTCACCCATCTTTTATTATTAGTCTCCAAGATTTCAATTTTGAAGACAATTTGTCTCCAAAAATTTTGAAATCTGTCTCCAAAATGACAAAATTTCTCAAAATGTCTCCAATAATAACATGTAAGCATAGGAATTAATTAAGAAATAGTCACCAAGATCTTGCTCGACATATTTTCCTTCAAAAAACGTCTCCAAAGATCTTTGGCGACGTGGCCACACTTTTCAGACTGGATAGGAACCAGTCTGCAAAGTGTGGCAGTGGCATTAGTCTCCAAGATTTCAATTTTCATAGCAATTTCACCCAATTTGTCACCAAAGATTTTGAAATCTGTCTCCAATCCACTTTCCAGTCTGAAAAGCGCGGCCATGCTGCCAAAGATCTTTGGAGACGTTTTTTGAGAGAAAATAGGTCTGAACAAGATCTTGGTGACCATTTCCTAATTAATTCCTATGTTTACATCATGCCAGTCTGCAAAGTGTGGCATATCAGTCTCTAAGATTTCATTTCTGAGGGCAATTTGTCTCCTAAGATTTTCAAATCTGTCTCCAAAATGACCATAATTCTCAAAAATGTCTCGAATAATAACATGTAAGCATAGGAATTAGTTAGAAAATAGTCTCCAAGAAGATGGCAAGATCTAGCTCAGACATATTTTCCTTCATAAAATGTCTCCAAAGATCTTTGGGGACATTGCCACACTTTTCAGACTGGTTTACATGTAATTTTTTGAGAAATTTGGTCATTTTGGAGACAGTCACCAGGTAGTAAAGTATGTCCAAACTCGCCAATATGATGGCGAGTTTGTGAGAAGATTTTTGACCTCTCCAATTCCAAATGGTGAGGAATATCTAATTTTCTCCTATGCTATAATGTTAATTTGGAAAGAATTTTTGATAATTTGATCAATTTGGAGAGAAATTTAGCTCCATTTGGAGAGAGCTGGAGAGATAATTGGTGAGTTTGTGAGCCACACTATTTTACTTGGGAGACAGACTTTAAAATCTTTGAAGACAAATTGACCTCATAAATGAAATCTTGGAGATTGATATGCCACACTTTGCAAACTCGTGGCATACCAGTGTCCAAGATTTCATTTATGAGGAAGATTTTGAATAACTCAATATGCTGCCTTTCATTTATCTTGAGATTGAATTTTGTTTAATTTTTATGTTAAGATTAAATTCGTCGAATGACATTTTGAGTTTATACCTATATTTCCATTAATTTTGCCACGTGAGGTTTTGAATTAATTCTTATGTTCCTATTAATTATGCTAAGGGAGATTCTGAATTTGTAGTGGAGACACTGAAGGAGAATTATCTCAATTTGAAATCTGTTAGATTCACATAACACACTATGCTATAGGTTCAAATGTCTAATATTCGTATTAGATCTGTGTCAGTGAATCTTGGAAGAATGTTCCACACTCTGCAAGTTGGATATAGTCAACATTTTAATTTGGTAGCTCAGCTCTTAAGTGCCTGGGTACACTGAGCGATTAAACATGCGAGCTGGCCTTACGAGTTACCCATTTATGCCCAGTGTTGCATAAACACACGACAAGTAAACACGAAATGGGTATACATGAGTTAACTCGCAATATCAGCTCGCACGTTTACTTGCACTGTGTAACTAGGCCCTAGTAGTGATTGTCTATGATGAAAGCACAATCTATTTTATTCAAATCTCTGCATCATGTTTCTCATTCTTCCACTCCTGAAATTAAAAATGCAATTATATTATTAGCTAATAGTGATAAGTATCATTGTTTGAGCACTAACTTTTTATATTCATTCCAATACAGACATGAAATTTAGCAGACAAATCTAGACTTTACAAATATTAACATAAAGAACCTGGATGCTAATAATCCGAGACTGGAGGTATTGTGTAATCATACAAGAAAAATTCCCAGGTAAAGTGTGTTTGCTAATGTGGTAGATATCGAGGATATGAATATTCATTTCCTCATTTTATTTACTTAAAAATGTATTTTTCAGATAGGGATAATCTCTGATGATTTCTCAATAATGCTTAGTCATATAATAGTAACTTCCGGTTTTGGTTAAAATGAAACCATTTTTACATTTTATATTATGCTAAATCTGGTGATTTATAGAAACAATTAAAGATATAAATTATTTCCCCATTTTATAATTGCTACCTACTTTCATTATGATTATTTTGCATCTGAGAAAATCAATTTTATTAGTTTACAATAAGTTTTATCTTGCATTATGGTACCAATTTATTGAACATATATTTCTTCAATACTCTGTAGCTACATGATGTAGATGATTGATAAGTCAGTATACTTTTGAGTTTGATGTAAACTAGCTAATTCACACGCTGAAGCTCTTACAGTTGTGATAACTAGAGTTGTTTATCTCAGATGTGTGGCAGGGGTAAAAAACGAAATATGAAGACAATCAAATCTTCAGGTCAAGAGCCTCAAGTTAAAAAAAAAAAATTCAAAGAAAACAAATGGACCAATATTCTTTGAAAGTTCTTGTCTGGTCACAGCCATTGAGAGAAGTGAAACACCATGATGCTATCAATATGAGAGTAAAGATATTGTTTTACTGTTAGCTACAAGCTTACCTTGTGGATGTAGAAAAGTTGAGATAATTTTAAATTTTATGCAATCTAATTCAAATATAGAAATTGACTACAGTTTTAATTTCAGATTTGTGAAAATTTAAAACTATTTTAATTTCAGATGTGTGGCATTGCTAAGAGACGAAATCTGAACACGACCAAAACTGCAGTTGTTTATCCTAAAGTTACAGCACCTAAGTGTCGAAGCAGAGCACCAAGGCTCCCAATGGATGTATCAAAGCTCCCAATGGATGCACCAAAACTCCCAATGGATGTATCAAAGCTCCCATTGGATGCACCAATGCTCCCAATGGATGAACCGAAGCTCCCAATGGATGCACCAAAGCTCCCAATGGATGCACCAAAGCTCCCAATGGATGTATCGAAGCTCACAATGGATGCACCGAAGCTCCCAGTGGATGCACCGAAGCTCCCAGTGGATGCACCGAAGCTCCTAGTGGATGAACCAGAGCTCCCAGTGGATGAACCAGAGCTCCCAGTGGATGAACCAGTGCTCCGAGTGGATGAACCAGTGCTCCGAGTGGATGAACCAGTGCTCTCAGTGGATGAACCAGTGCTCTCAGTGGATGAACCAGTGCTCTCAGTGGATGAACCAGTGCTCTCAGTGGATGAACCAGTGCTCTCAGTGGATGAACCAGTGCTCTCAGTGGATGAACCAGTACTCCCAGTGGATGAACCAGTGCTCCCAGTAGGTGCATCAGAACTTTATATGGGTGCGGTAGAGCTCCCAGTAAGTGCACCAGAGTTTTATATTGATGCACTAGAGCTCCCAATAGGTGCACCAGAGCTTTATATGGGTGCACCAGAGAATACAAATTCACCATCTCAAAGTAATCTAATCACCTTCAATGGGGAGGATATTGGAGAGAATAACGTTCAACCTAAATCTGATCTTGTTCAGGATTTTGATGTAAGTTTTGAATAATAGTAGCTAATTATTGTGAGTGTTATGTAGATTTAGAATGATTGCTATAGCTAAATAAAATGTTCATGTGGTTAGATAGGTAACTACATATTGACTAATTACCTTGACCAATGATGATTTAACTATGTACATTGCGGGCCTCATTATGGATTGTCTCCTTTCTTCAAGACTAATTCATTAGTTATGTTTTCATTTCAGAACGAAGAAAGCATTATCATACCAAAGCGAGCAGTAAAGCTTCTGGATGGAAGGATTGGGTTTTACCGCGAAGATGTGCTGGTGAGTTTATATTGAAGATTGCAATTGTTTTTATATGATGTCATAGCTATACATTACATTTTGGTTGTTTTCAGGTGGAGTTAGGTATAGCGAAAAGACAAGAAAGGAAGAAAAAGAAAAAATGTCCTGAATGTGGCGTTAAGCGGATCGAACTTCCCAGTCATATGCGAGTAAAGCATGGATATAGCAAAGAGAAAGCTTCAAAAGTTGAATTCACTTCAGGTTAGTTGTCAATTCTTTATGTTTTTCTCATCAATATTCGTTATATAGTATATTTTATTGACTATTGATGGTCTGTTCAATATTAGCTGATGAATGAACCTCCGTTTTTTCTTAGATGTACCAGGGGAAGCTCAGGCAAGCTCATCCATGTGTGCAGCAATGGAGAAAGAATTTTTAACGTCACAAGGTGGGTTATTTGAGGCAAATATTTTAGATCATTGTTCGGTAACAATAAAAATTTATGATTTTAACTACAATCAATTGCTATATTAGTTTTTAATTCTTGATTACTATCTTGTTCATTATAGAGAACAGAGTTATTAAGATTGAAAAACTGCTAAAAAGCTGCATCTAATTATTATTCTAATTCTGTCTTCCTTGGCAGATTGTGAAGACACAGATCAACTCGAAGAATTTGCAGAAATGAAATCCCAGTCCAAACAGAGGACCTTCCTAGATAGTGATAAAAACCGAATTCATGATCTGTTCTGGTCAGAACTTTTAGCAGGAAACACATACACAAGCTCTGAAATTGACGTAATATGCAAGGAAAACATTCCAGAGTTATTCCAGAAATATGGTCCAGTACGATTAAGGAACAAATTCCGCTATCTAAAAGCAACCTATCTACACAAGAAAGAAAATAATAAATTGTAGAAACCTAAATATTCGTCATGGTTAATTGAGATTTTATCACATATTTATGATTCATAACAACTATTAATTAGATACCTGTGATAATTAGTAATTAGTTGATACTCTGTTTTTCCATGTATTGAAAAGGATTGCTGCGTTGTATTGCAATTTTATTATAGATGTTTTTGTTTATTCCAATTTCTATTGTTTATTTGATTCTATGATATCTAGTCTTTCTCTATTAACTCTTTATTTCGTGTTATTTTTAAGAGGAATCTTGCTAATATTCTATAGCTAACTTTTATTCGATTAATTATTTATTTCATGTTATTTTCATAAGGAATCGTTCCTATATACTATATCTAATTATTTCCCGACTCACTCTTCATTTCGTGATATTTTCATTAGGAATCGGTCTTATATTCTGTCTAGTTATAAGTCAATTAACTCTTTATTTCGTGTTATTTTCACAAGGAATCGCGCTCATATTCTATTCCAAGTAATTAAAGGATTGCAATATAATTATTTCTATAGTTTATTGTATCTTAATACAAAAGTAACAGATCCTCCTTCATTTTATTTACCTATTTTAAGATGAAAAATATTGTGTTGGACCGTCTTTTTGAAATTACATCTTTGTTATTATGGAAAATATCACTTGTGAATACTACTGTCGAGGATAGATCATTAAATCAATATATGTGTACTGTGTAGCAAAATGTTCTTATTAGATTTATTATTACTTATTTACATGTAGATGAAGGATATATTAATGAAATATCTTCTGTTATTATGATAAATAAGAAAGAAGAGTTTAAAATGCTAATATGACATATTCCAATTGAATCTGTTATAGTAGAGTTAATAATTTGTTCTGATTGAAGTTGCTAGAAATTTCAAAAAGTATTCTAATATGATTGAGCCGAAACTGAAAATTTGTAGTCTATCTACCAGACTTTTGAACTCTAGTTATATAATATCCTGTGAAACTATTCATCTAAAAGTTCACTGGTGTTCATTTTGATCTTAATATCGTAGGAAACTCTCAAATAGCTTCAACTTTCTATTTTGTTGATCCTACAATTATTAACTGAGAGGTACCAATCTAGTATGTAAATATTGATAAACTACTGTATGATGGAAATTGAGACTATTTTAAATGCTGAAAATCGCACAAAACCATATGCGACAAGATCTTGATTACTGATTACTTCTTGTTTTACAAACTAGAATTCTGAAGAGAAATGAGAGTTTAACTGGTTCGATCTACCAGTATTCAACAGATTAGCATTTATGCCACTATGGATTATTAAGTTCCCAAAATTATCAGGATTTCTCGATGCCACCATACAGCAAGATTACTCTTACCAGTTATTAATGCTCGTAGGATACTGCACAGAGTGCCTGTATATGTGGCTAAAATTAAATCCAGTAACAATAACAATTAGTTACCACATACATATATACTTGTAAGTGATACGTCGAAGAATTTCGTACTAGGCAATGAATAAATTAGAACAAGAATTTAAAGTCAATACATCTCTACTACTAATGAGAATTTGTAATAGAGATGCCAAAAATATTGCAAAAAGTTAACGGTATGTCAAACTGCTTTTTCATCATTAATACTGCAATTACTGGTACGTATGCAATGGGCTCATCATCCCTCATATGTTTTTATATATACGTATAAAAATATCTAAAAAAATCACGCACCAGAAATAATTCAAGTAGATATTATCCAATATCCTGGACACGGATTAGTTTGAGGAAATTAAATTGTTCATGAAATCGGAAAAGTTTTTAGAAATTTTATCTGGATGAGGTTTAACAAATTTATATTGATGAAGTGTATTGAAAAGCCGTTACCTTTAACAGAAAAATACATTAGTATATATATATATAAATATTAAATATCACGCTCCAGAATCAGGTATGATATATATCATGGATACGGATTACTTCGAGGAAATTCAATTATTAATAAAATAGAAAACTTTGATAGAAATTTTTACTGGGTGTGCTGTAACTAATTTATACTGATAACCTTTTTTGAATCTATATTTAACACCTGTTATTATTAACAGGAAAATAAACTAGTATAATATAAACGACTAAACATGTTAGATTTGATATTATTAATGTTCAAATTGAAATACTAAATGAAACAGTGGAGTGCATTATATCTTCGAATTATCAATAATATTATTGTATTCTAAATATAAATATATAATCGATTCATTAATATCAGTAGAATGATAATAATCCTGAATTCATCTTCATTATTGTGTAGATCACAAGTAATTGTTGATTAATCGACACCGTACACTATAATATTCTGCAAGATGTTAAAATTCGCCCAAATATTTACTGAATTCGACATAATATGAAAATTCCGCCATATACAATCTCATTCCCACAAAATCCTATAAATTTCCACCAAATACTAAATTCCACCATCAAATCTCTCAAATTTCGATTAAATACTGCATTGTCAAAACTACAACACTTGCATGCTCTCACTTTGGCTGTAAAAGAGTCGTAAAACCTATTTACAACACTACTGCACAAAATTCACAAGATGCTACCTCACCAACTGTCAATGTAATACTGATTACGACTGTATTACCACACGTGTGATTAAGATTTTGATTTGTACCAAAAATCGTTCCAGCGACCTCTTGTGGCCAATAATTCACTTAGAGTTACGACTATACTACCAAAAGATGCAGAATTAATTGGGCATTCTTGAGGGCAATATAACTCCACTTTGCTAAATTTGGAGTTATGACACTCTTGCAACGAGGTAGCGACCTGAAATGAGAGATCTGAAATTAACACCCACCTCCTGTGACGTCCAGATTGTAACTGCCACCAATTTTATTGCGCGCTACGTTGCTGACATATGTGACAATATTTTCTCTCCAGAGAGGTACTCTGAAGTACCGATAGGTGTAAACATGAAAATTCTCACTGGATTGATTACTATAGCGATTTTAATAAGGTGGTACTCTGAAGTACCGCCTGTAGCGAAAGGGTTAAAGGCTATAGCGCCAAGTAAAAGAATAGTCTATATAAGTTGAATTAATTCTAAATAGTCTGCTCCTTATCAATAAACTATTAATTTTATTTACATATTTTAACTTGCCTACTCTATTCATAGTCTACTAGAGTTAATTACGGTAACTGACACCTAATGTTCACTTTTCTCTTAGTATCATTTTGGTTACTATTTTAAAACTTGGAACAGCGAGTCCGAAATGATTCATTTGCACTTTTATTAAACTATTTCTATATTAAATTAAAACTAGATGCAGTAGGTATTAAAATTTTAGATCCAATGAACTGAAACTACAAATTCTTTGGCTTGTCAAAGTTTTGTAGGTAATAGCTATTATCTAGCAAGTTAGTGTGATTCGAACAATTCTAATTATCACCGCAAAGAATGTGCTAAAATAAAATGAATTTCTTGCTCTGCATTACCATGTCAAAATACATTTCTCTTTTTGATATTAGGACTAAAGTATTAAATCCTGAAAGATAAGAAAGTATTTTGACATGGTAACGCAGATCGTGAATTTTATTTTAGCACATTCTTTGCGGTGATAATTAGAATTGTTCGAATCACACTAACTTGCTAAATAGTAGCTATTACCTTCAAAACCTTGACAAGCTAAAAAACTTTAAAAATTGTAGTTTCAGTGCATTGCTTTAAAATTTTAATACCTACTGCATCTAGTTTTAATTTAATAGGATTAATTTATTGATAGTGCGAATGAATCATTTCGGACTCTCTGCTGTTTCTAATTTTTAAAGTGTAACTGAATTACTACAGAGACAGGGAACATTAGGTGTCTGTTACCGTTAATTAATTACTCTAGTATACTCTGAATAGAGTAAGCAAGGAATTAAAAATTTAAACTCTCAAAAAACACATGCAAGAGTACAGTAAAGTATATTTACTTTGGGAAAGTTTAATTTTTAGAAATAGAATTCTTAGGAACTTAGGATTTTATTAAAAAACTATTAAATTTTCTTTTGCACATCATTCAAATGAATTTCTGTTTCAAATAGCCTAGATTAGTAGTCTATAATCTTAAATTGTTACTTAAACATTGTAAGAATTTCTAGTTGCTACGGTATACTTTAATACCCAAATATTATTAAAAGTTTATTATTTCAGATGGATGATGACCTCACCACCACCATTGAAGAATTGCTCGAAGAGCACAAATATGCCCAGGGTCTCCGGCTGCTGAAGGAAGAGGGTACGGCCATAACTCTCTCTTCATTGGGAGTTATGGCCGTACAAATGGATTCATACATTGAAGTAAGTTTAACATACAGTTAGGTGTTACAGTTACCATTCTCGTGGATTTCTAATGTCTAATCTTCTTTAGGCCATTCTACTAAGAGTCAAGAGGAATGTAAAAGAAAAGATGGTAAACTTCCAAAAGGGGACGAAACTGAATTCCTCAGTTTACGACAGGTTATTTCTGTTTAGGTAAGTATATAGTTTTTAGCTACACTCTTGGATGATAATAGCTTTTTCAATATAGAATATAAAAATTTAAACAAATCTTATCTCTTAACAGAGAGCTCCGTACAGGAGAGGACTTTATGATTATCACCTCAACAACTGAGGAGAGTAAGAGGCTCTGCCCTTCTTTCAGCCTCAAGTACATTGGACGTCAGTTCAATGTATTTGAGGCTGTGAGGATGATGGGCAACCTCCATGGTAAGTAAATATATTATTGGGTAACTATATTAGTTTTAAATTAATAGATAAATTTATATTAACATGTTTCCTTTTCACAAAGGGGTCAAAATAGTCTCTACGAGACATTGTCTCCTACCTATAGATGGGGCCGCAGTAGGTGCAGAAAGCAAAATAGCAGACTTTGACCCAGACACGGCGTCCATGAAGTCTCTTTTTCAAGGTAAATAATTTACCTAATCATGATTCACATAGCTATAATATATTCCGAAAATTATCCATAACTGTTACCCTTGCAGACAAACATCCAGCTGCATAGGGTCACCCTGGAACCAAACTGCGGGCATCTCTTTTGTGACGGCCATCACGATGCCCAAGCCTTGGACTGTCAAGTGCCACCGGGAAAAGAAGCCTGGTGGCAAATTTGACAGTCCAAGGGTTCGATAGACAGATCGAATTCTCCTCCATCTCGTTAGGAGAACTATTCGTAGAGGACTCAATCTTGGCCGTAAGTCATTTTAAAATGTTAATATTCTATAGTAATTATTGTACCCATACTAATGGTATTGTACATTGCAGAAACCCAAAGGGCATTAAGACCCGTAAAAAGACTATTACCCAACCTAATGAAGGAGACTGAACTGAAGAATATCAAGTTCTACGTAGCTGGATGGTAAGATGAGTAGTTATTAATTAAAAATATTCCATAAAATACTATGTAATCTTGTGTTAACTACTAATTACTTTCAAGGCTCAAAAACTGACGGTGGGGAAGAAGAAGAAAAAAGGCCCCACATACCCGCAATCTGGCCCGAGAAGCCTCTTGGGATCGGTCGGATTGCGGATGAGGCTCCTCCGGTAGTTGCGGCTGCAACGCAAGCGGAGGTTGATCCGGCTGCAGGGGCAGAGCCAGAGCTACGAGCAAAGCCAGGACCAGAGCGGCGGGCAAGGTCTCCTGGTGAGTAATAGTTACACTATAGTAATATTTTGCAAATTTTAATTCTTATGTTATTCACAATTATTGTAACGTCACATGCAAATTTCACTTATATCCTCATAGTTAATTTAATACCAACCTGTTATACAAAATAGAATAATTCGTACAACATTGTAACAACAATAGACCATTTTAATTAATAGTTATTTCAGCTTGATATTACCCTTGTAGTTTCTAGCTAGACCATTGACTGTGCAAGACTTATTAAAATAAATAAATGTTATACACAATAATAATTAAAATTGGCTCTTTGCAGATGCCACCACATTTGAGACTGAGGAAGAAACCCTCACAAAGACTCCTCGTCTCCGTCTCTACGACATAACAGGAGGAGAGTCTTCCTCCTAACAATATTAGTAACAAAATAAAATAAGTGTAAAATTTTGTCTTATTTCACATTTCCAAATTTACTCTAGTAATAAACTCAAGAGTACATTACTGTTATAATAAATTAAAACATTTCCCTGAAAAGAAAAGCTTTGTAAAGTTACATCAAACGTTTCCAATGATAGGATATGAATCAGAAACAGAGCAGTCTTTTAAAACAGGTTAAAAGTGTCTAGTAAAAGCTTTTTTCCAATAGCTACTTTTTCTTTATTTTAATTAAATAGGTTTGCTGTAACATTAAGTGAAACCTAAAGGGCACTAAAGAGCAGTCAAGCGGCAGCTGCTACCTCTACTAGAAGATGCTAAACAAAGAAATATAAAGTTCTACGTAGCAGGATGGTAAGATTAGTTGTTATTAGTAGAAAATATTCCATAAAATACTATGGAATCTTGTGTTTACTACTCACAATCTGGCCCGATTGCAGATAGCAATCCTGCAACCCAAGCTGAAATTGCTGCGGCTGCTCCCACAAGGGAAACAGTCTACAATTTAACAGAAAGTCTTAAGTTTTCTATCTCAATTAGCTAGTTTCAATTATTTATATGTACAATAAGTAACATTTCTTTGTTACTTCAGGAAGAACATCACAGCCAGGAGCACCACCACCGCGGCGGCCAAGGTCTCCTGGTGAGTAATATTTAACCTATACCTTTATTCAACAAATTTTAATTCTTATGTTTATCACAATAATAATTAAAATTCACTTATAAGATTAGGAGCCCACAGCGAAGAAGGTACATAGCTAAGAATGAAATTTATTTCAATTATGATTATTATTTTAAATAATAGCTAGTATAAATTTTACTCTTTACTTTCAGAGCAAGAAACATGCAACCGAAGAACGCTATTCGCAGACTCCTCCTCCTAACCAGTAACGGCAGACGTCAACGACTACAATAACATTCATCAAATAAAATTTGTTTAAACCTAGTTGTCTTATTTATAAGTGCTAAAGTAGTAATTAAACTCAAGAGTTCATTCCACATTTTCACTGAAAAGCAAAGCTTTGAGAAGTTACATCAAACATTTCCAATGAAAACTGATATGAATCAGAAACAGAGTAATCTTCCTGTATCTAGAAAAAAAGCACCTAATTCAATAGTCAAATTAGAAATTTCTTACAAACCATCAGGTAAATAAGTGACTAGTTAAAGCTTTTTTCCATAATTACTTTTCAGAAACCTCTATCAATTAATTACAAAGGTTTGTTGTAACGTTAAGTGAACCTGGAAATGACCTCAATAGTTCTAGAAAAACTCCCAGTTATTTCTATAGCTTACCATACTTTAGTATTAAATTTTTTACTAGTAGCTAATCTTCATATAAACAGAAGACAAAGTTTGAAGGCTTTATTCATTTTATAGAAGAAAAAAACAGCAGTTTCGTAATTTAGAGAATTATTACATGAACTCTCAAAGTGATTTATAATTAAATTTGAATTTAGAGATATTCGTCAGATTTTGTTTTAGCTACATATTTTGATATTATTATTGTAATAATGTTAAATTTCTTCAGTATCAACTTAAACTACAAATTTTAATGCATATTAATAAAAATTTGCATGACTCATGTGCTCTTGGGAGAAAAACGCAATGTTGAATTTAAATCATATACAGCTATAATATAAATTTAATTAACAGACCACATTCCATACGAAATAGAAACAGCAACTCTAGCTTTGTCTCCTCAAAGAACGCTTTGCAGATAAAAATAAGTTAATTCTCTTCAGATTAGAATGCTGCAGATGGTATCCATAACTACTGTCACTGCTATGCAGATCTTATGAACATTATATCAGCTCTAGAAAATTTCATGGAGAATCGAAGGCAATAAATCCTAATGCGTAGCTTCAGAATTATAGTAGCCTCAGGCTTTTAGGAAACTGTTCGAAATCCAAATAATTAGTTACCTATGGGTCCAATCGAAAAAATGCCATATTTTAATAGAAATAATAATTACTACAACCCACTATGTGAAGAAATGATCAAAATAATAGTTGAAGACTCCTATCTAATTAGATTCATTAATTCTATTAATCTTCACTCCAGGAGACACGACAGAGCCGCTGATTGGTTCAGAATAGATGACGTCATCCTACATCACCTTGAACATTGATGACAACCAAATAAAGCTACTCGCCTAACTAGCAAATAGCGGGAGTGTAAGTTCAGAGGATGTGCTCGCGGTGATGGTTAGGAGCTTAATGAAGTCTGAGGCAAGTTACAGCTATAACTGTAGAGTTGTGAGGCAATAAAATCTTCTAAAAATAGTGACGACACAGTCCGCCTAACCAATCACAGTGCAGCAAGTAGAGACTGAAGTATGTAGAGAAATTAAAAATATTCATTTTCTTCCTTAGGAATCTAGTAATTTATTTGATTTTTTTCTCTTCAGTACCCCTTAAATAATATGGGTGTAGGTCATAAGCCCCCCCCTATTTTTAATCCTTATTTACTTATATTATTTAATCCATTGACACTTTTGTAGTTCATTACTGATTAGACATAAAATATATGTATATAGGGGGGCGTGCCGCCCCCCGAACCCCCCTGCCAGGTCATTAAACAATCATGAAGTGTGCAGTACAACAATCTAGCGGATACAACAAACTACATTAGCAACTCTCAGTTATTTCTATCTAAGTAGTTCTTCATTTGTTTAACTAGGTAAATAAGGATTAAAAAAACATGGAGGGGGGGGTCTCGTGACCGGGGGGGCTTATGACCTAGGGGGGCTCATGACCGGGGGGGGGCTGATGATCTGGGAAGATCAAGACGGGGAGGGGGGTGGGCTCTTGACGGTACCCCCAGGCAAGATATCTACCATTTTCTACTTTGGTAAGAATAGAAGACCATTTCATCTTGGTAAAGCTATTATAATGTATTGAATACCTAGGTACAAAATCCTAACACTAGGTAACTTATATACTTTTCATAACAGCAGCTCTCACTAGGTACCTTAGTCTCCATACCTAAGTGACTAACTAGTACGCTATTCTGTAGTGCGTATGAAGAAAAACTACAACCTGAGTACGTGATTGATTAAAGATCGATTTCTCACACAAAAGTATAAAAGTCACAACCATGATATAACAACAGGTATGCACGCACACAGGTTCCTCAACCCACACTAGGGAATGTGTGACGTCACGTGGATCCTGAAATGCGTGTAATACATTATTAAAATAGAACAAACAGAGTAATTATTTGAATGTTACGTATATATGGTTAACAATATTGTTAATTTCTTCGATAAAAGAAACAAAAAACACTATTCTATGCGATAACATTAGCATATTATGCTAATGTTATCGCATAGAATAGTGTTTTTTGTTTCTTTTATCGAAGAAATTAACAATATTGTTAACCATATATACGTAACATTCAAATAATAATTCAAATTTGTTCCCCCCGATATACATAAATTTTATGTCTAATCAGTAATGAACTACAAAAGGGTCAATATGGATTAAATAATATAGGTAAATAAGGATTTAAAAACAGGGGGCTCGTGACCGGTGGGGCTCATGAACGGGGGGGGGGGCTTATGACCTACACCCTTATGACATAGGGGGGCTCTTGACCGTATCCCGGTTACTATACCTCCGGAGGACCTGATGGGGCGCTATCTGGGAAACAGGACAGCGGTTTCATGGACAGAGTTATTTTATCGATGGTCTGTAATAATATTTATTCCTCATATTCATCCATCAAGACTTCTTCTTGATGTTCACACGACTCACTGTTTTCTTTAAGTCATTGAGAGGGCAAAAGAAAACCATATAATTCTACTTTCTCTCATGCCACATTCAACACACATATGCCAGCCTTAACGTAGCGGTGTACAAATATTTCAAAATTAATATGTCTAAACCCATTTGAAAACAGCATGACTCTGACAAACATAAAGTCGGGGTTCAGAAAATGTGGGATATTTTTCTCACAATCCCAACGCCATTGATTAAGAGCCCTCTACAATGGAACAGAATCATATCTTCCTTGGACTTAGACTTATCTTTACCTCCTTCATTTTCAGCAGAAAATAATGAAACAGATGAACTCGAATATATTAATGACGATATACTTAGTGATGGTTCTTCTCAGCATGGTGATTTCCTTGACTTCCAAGACGGTGAAGATATTCCAGTGATAGACTTTACCAATAGTAATTATGAAATCTTGCCTACCCCAATAGATGCGCCACCGGAGGTAGATGTTCTACGAGGTGACAGAGATGACATATACCCTCTACATCTGCGGCAGCAACTTTTCGGTTTACTGATGTCGATTCTCTTCCCTCTGCGTCTTCATTAACAGATGAAAATGACAACATGACCGCTTCAGATGAGATGCCAGAAATTAAACCATCATTTCTTTGTAAACAATCCAGTATGAAAGGAAAAGGGTGTAGGTAGCCCCCCTCCATGTTTTTTTAATCCTTATTTACCTAATTAAACAAATGAAGAACTACTTTGATAGAAATAACTGAGAGTTGCTAATGTAGTTTGTTGTATCCGCTAGATTGTTGTACTGCACACTTCATGATTGTTTAATGACCTGGCAGGGGAGTTCGGGGGGCGGCACGCCCCCCTATATACATATATCTTATGTCTAATCAGTAATGAACTACAAAAGTGTTAATAAGGATTAAATAATATAGGTAAATAAGGATTTAAAAACCAGGGGGGGGCTTATGACCTAGGGGGGCTCATGACCTACACCCGGTCATGAGCCCCCCCGGTCAAGAGCCCCCCTGTTTTAAATCCTTATTTACCTATACTATTTAATCCTTATTGACACTTTTGTAGTTTATTACTGAATAGACATAAAAATATATGTATATAGGGGGGCGTGCAGCCCCCCGAACCCCCCTGCCAGGTCATTAAACAATCATGAAGTGTGCAGTACAACAAACTAGCGGATACAACAAACTACATTAGTAACTCTCAGTTATTTCTATCTAAGTAATTCTTCATTTGTTTAACTAGGTAAATAAGGATTAAAAAACAGGGAGGGGGGCTCTTGACCGGGGAGGCTCTTGACCGTACCCCGATTGAAAATAATCCTCTTGTTAAGGCTGGTATTGTGACGCATGATTTAGCCAGCATTTGTTACCCTCCAGGAGACACAATACTCAAAGGACGAAAACGTCATTTGAGGATAAAATCTAAAGCGATGATCATGACATCGACATCGGATGAAGTATTGGACTATATCAATCAGCAAAGATTAGCAATCGAAGCTAAAGTGGTGAGTAAAGTTGTAAAATCCAAGCGTGCATATGGTCAATATTGTGGAAGGAAACAATCTAAGAAATCTACAAATACATCCACTACAATACGTCTGATGATAAAAAACAACAACTGGACCACAGATCCTTATGAACTGCAAATAAAATGGGTTGGATGCGAGACTCTTCGATGCCCACATTGGGTATGTGCCAGAGGTGTGCCTATTTAATGCCTTTGTACTTTGTTGTATGCCTATATATTTTGTTGAGTCACTGATAATGTTATTTATTGTCATTTTATATTGTTATTTACTGTAATTCAATACTAATTTTATATTGCTATTTTTTGTTATTCTATAGTGTTTTTTTTTTTTGTATTGTATTTATATTGCTATTTTTGAGTTGAATATGCATTGCTTATAAGGAATTTGCTAATGTGATCAACAGGTTTTATAATACATATAGGGATAATATTTTTGCTGCAAGCCGCTAGGAGCGCAGCCTAAGAACCCCTGATTCTTGGAGATTACGGAAGAATCGTCACTACTCAAATGATAGTCTGACTTATTCGCTACACTTTCTAGAATCTAGAGAATAGAATTCCAATATAATAATTTCAAATGTCAAACTTCGATAAAATGTTATCGTATGGAATAAGTAATTTAGACCGATTTTGAACAACTAAAATTGCTTCTTCTTCAATAATGAATCGATTAGGTTGAAACAAGCTTCAATTTGTAGTCTGGTAGATATATTTTATTGTTATGCTTTACGATACTCTGATTGATGTCATAGTACAACAAACAAACTGATACAAAACATCAAAAAACTCTTTCACCCATTTTATTCTGCTCGTTTCTCAATATTGCTAGTTTGCAATTCCTTTCCAAAACTAAATAAAGGAAGCAATCTTTGTGTACAAAGTTTCATTTAAATATAGCGCAAAAATGCAATGAACATTTATATCTAACTTATAAAAAATCATATTATGAACAGTACCAAAATGACTAATAGTTTACAGATATACAAAGTGTTCAAAATTAATAGGTAAAATATGTTAACTTCTGCCGGATGTAGACTACAGGCAACACTTTCTAATATTTTTAATTTAAGAAAGATTTTAAACTATTGCACTTTTTGTACTATATGAACCCTAAATAACCTATTTTAAAAATAAATAAAGGGGTTAGTATGAACTTGTTAATTCTTCTTGCTGCATTAGATAGTGATTTTTCGGGTTGGGAAGAGATTAAGAATTAGGAACAAGTATAAGGATTGTGTGCAATTCACAAGATTGGGTACAATTTTCTCAGGATTGGGTGTTGTTCTCAGGGTTGGGTGTTGTTCTCAGAATTGGATGAAAGTGTTGTGATAGCTTGGATTTGATAATTTACTGTTGTAAGTTTGCCGCCAAATCTGAGTTAATAATATAATATTTTTATTGAAGTATGAACAGTACTGTACATTATATAAGAGTATTTTACAAAGAGTATAATGAAAAAAAAAATGTAGCTTTCAATATTCATACATTAAAGGAAAATAAATAAATTCAAACCCATTCGAAGTTCGATGTGAACTTTTTGGGCATTAGGATTTAACAAAGGGAAGAGATTATCAAAGTTAACAATTCACTTTTCATGCAAACTGATTAGGTATTTCTTATATTTTTTTTTAATTTTAATGGTTGGACAGTTTTGGATTTCTAATGGAATGCTATTTTTTTTTTGGACCTATAAAAGTTAGGGATCTTTGGCATTGAGACAATCTTTGAAAAGTAGGAACTACTGTGCTATAATGAATAGGAAGAGTAATATTGCCTGAGGAGGAAAGCTGTGAGTGCCGATAGCAAGTTTATAATTATCATTAATGCGAAGAAATTCACTTTTTGCAAATAAGGGTTGCGATGGTGCCAAATAATCAGAACAAGTTATTTTTCTGATTATGCGCTTTTGAATAACCACAAGATGATTAAGATGAATGTCAGCTGCTCCGTCCCAAGGCAGGAATACAGGACAAAATAGGTATATACAAAACTATAATATAACCTAATTAAAATATCGATAGGTGCACAATTATTAATCCTACTGAGGACACCAGCCGTTTTTTTTTATATTTTAGAATATATACGGTGTGAAAAATTCAATTTATAGTTCAATTGAACTCCAAGAAACGTAATAACATCACCATACTGAATGTGTACATCAGCAGTATTCAAAGAGAATTCAGCCAGGTTGCCCTGTTCGATATGAATAACGAAGTAGTTTTACAAGCATTTAGTGAAAGTCCATTATTGATTGACCAGGTATGATTTAAACGTAGAGTTGAAATAGTCTCCAGAATCAGGGCATCCAGACTTCTATCACCAATGGCAATGATTATGTGTCATCTGCAAAGAGAGTGAAATGGGTATTATCAGAGATATTACCTACATCACCAAATATTCGATTATTTGTATTACTTGAGCGAATTGATTGTTCGATTGTTGTTGTTGAGCGAAGTTTGGGGAAATTGTTTCTACTACTGATTTGACTGTGCTGGAATTTCCTACATTCAATTCAAAATAACAGTAGCATGTAACAACCAAGAAAAGAATTGTTAACCTAATATTTAGAACGAAAACTATTTATCTACCATTGGAAATTTTTTTACTACATTCTGAGTTGAGCATTAAAACAAAGTACTAACTATCAATTGACATAATGTTTAGTTGCTTTTGGAAAGCAGATAATGACTGGCAATTTTTTGCAACTTCTGGTAACCTATTCCAATTTGAGTTCCAGAACTCAAATCTTCTAAAGTAAATGCAGTTTTGAGATATTGACATGTTTGTTTCTCGGCAACTCAAAATTATTTCTATTTCTCGTTTTAATGAAATGGAAATCACTGTTTCGAATCAATAAGCTACGAAGTTCATCATCAAATTGGCCATTTATAGTTTTGTACATGTAAAGCAAAACATGCCGCTTATAAAGGTAATCAATAGAAAGTATATTTGATCTATCAAAGAAATCACGAGTATGGCTACTATTAAGAAAGTTATGAAGGTATCTAACATATCTCTTCTGCAGAACATTATATTTTGAGAGGTGAGAATTAATTTGACGTGTCTGTATTAAAAAATCATGAATTTGGTTTTGCTCAAATTAATCTTTATCTTATAGGAGCATAACCATAGAAGAAAAGAGTTCAACTCCCGATTAACGTCAATCACTGCTTCCTCCAAATTCACCTGACAATAATCTTTATCGTTATTCGTTTTTTTTTTCAAGAAAACACCACTAATAAAAAGCCCTTAGATGCTCCTCTTCTGATTTTGTGAAATGATTTTTAGCATATCACGGTTCAAAATCTTCCGTACCACTATCAGCAAAGCTATCAGTATCACCATTAATAGTACAGTTACTTACCATCTATGTTGGACCATCAACAGTATTCACTCTCATTCGGCAGAGCTTTTCCAGAATGTAGTCTTGACTGCACACTGTGCACAGTACCTGAGCTTTTACAGTGCACCGAAGAGAATAATTAATAATCATCTCACGCAATTTAGCAGTCAAGGTGTGAACAACTTGTTTTCGAATTATTGTAAAGTAAGCAATTGAAGCTGTAGATTCTTTAAGGCTTATGATTCATTTTAGTAGCTAGTTGAGACTTTAATTGACGATGTCGTAGCGTCATAATGCAGTGCCGTTCAGAAGTACAAGCTTGTGGTAGAAAGTTTTTCACCAGTTGAAGTAACGAAAAACTCTCTAGTTTGTTTTTGATTGACGATGTTTGGACGAATAACTCGTTAACAAACTTTCAATAGAGGTGCTATTTCCCTATTGATGAACATATTGATTTCACCAAAAACAATATAAGATGGACGCTCAACTTGATAAGCCACATTCAAGAATAATAACAACCAATCAGAAGCCATCTATGCGATCAGAGGCATACGTCACGCCAAACATTAACAAACGTTGAAACCCCCCTTGAAATTTAGCCTCAAGTCTAAACGTGTGAAGTCTTAAGAAATATAAATATCCTCTAGATCGCATATGTGGTTCAATTTAGTATTCTAAATATATTCTAACCTCTTTTAACAAGGAAGTTATAATACAAGAACTATAACAACGTCTCTCAGCTACATTATTAGGTTTGTTTTTAGGTTCACTGCTATATACGTAGTAGTGACAATAGAGTAACTTGTTATCGTGACGTCATTAAAGCAACAGACTTAATCGAAAATTAGGATAACTGAATACATCATTACTCTTTTCTTATATTGGCAATAAATAAACATTTTTATATAACTAAACACTTTTCGATTGCCCGAGATTTAATTTAAGAGTGTTGCTATGATGACGTCATGTGCACTAACCGTCTCAATTGTCACTACTATATTCTATAAACTGTAGTCCGTGAATTTGCATGGATGAGCAGTGGACTGGACTACAGACACATAAAAACAAAATGTTAGCCGCCTGCCTTTTAAAGAAGAACAGTCATAAGTCATAACTAGGTATACCAAGCCAGTATAAACCTATATAGATACCATATAGTCAAAGACAATATAAGATAGACGCTCAATTCCATGTTATAAAATACAGAGTATGTTTGCACTGACGTCAGCACTCTGACCCAACTTCTAGCCAATCAGCGTTAAGGTATACCTACAACTTAGTGTGGTCTAAGACAATATCCTACCTGTACTCGCTTGGTACAATGGTATACCATGGTAAACAGAATAGTATAGTACCCCAGTTACATGTATTATTCAAATTTATTCTGGGTAGGCTGTGACGTCATGTATGTAAACAAGAGGTCACGTCATAGTAAACAGAATTGCTGTGGGTCACGTGGATTAGAGAATTAAGATGGCGGCCAACGCGACCGATCTGACTAATGATCTAATTATCTTGAATAAATAGTCTTCTTCAAGACTAAAAATTTGTTACTATCTTGGGTGTAAAAAGACCAGTAGCAATTACATCAACAGTCATTTTTTAATTTTCGTCCGTATGGCTATAAAGATTGGATAATAGCATGCGGTAATATGGAATTAAAAAAAAATATCACCGAAAACGTTATTTAACAAAAGTTGGAAGTGTTGCAGCCATATTTTGTGTTTGTACTGTACGTTCAAACGTACGCACCATTGTTGACATGTGACGTCACAGCCTACCAGGACACGCGTAATATCCCCCCTATAGCTCTGGGATACTATATGTTCTCTGTACTTTGGGTATACCTAGTTATGACTATTCTCCGAATAGAAGGTAGATTATATTCAAAATACTAAATTGAACCACATATGCGATCTTGTAAACTTAATTAATAATAAAGTAATTAGTTCTCTGATCCCTAATCAGTAGAGAATATTTATATTTCTAATGACTTCACACGTTAAAACTGAAGATTCTTCTTCTGTGAATTTCAAGGGGGGAATGGGGGGCGAGGGGTCGTACGTTTATTATTGTTTGGTGTGACGTATGATACTGATCGCTTCTGATTGGTTGATATTATTTTTGCATATCAAGTTGAGCGTCTATCTTATATTGTCTTTGACGACACTAAGTTGTAGGTATACATTAACTTTGATTGGCTAGAAGTTGGGTCAGAGTGCTGACGTCAGTGCAAACATGCTCTGAATTTGATAACATGGAGTTGAGCGTCTATCTTACATTGTCTCTGGGTTCACCATAGTTAGATGCAGCTGCTCCTGCTGGGAACGCTTCCTCTGATAAACAAGACTAACACCGGATCACTTATCTCAAATCGTCCTACATAATAACGGTTCTAAAGAAATCCGTAGAAAGCGCCTACTTGAAGAAGAGAAACCGGACTGAGGTCAAACAATTGAAAATAAATGGTAATAGAATATACATTATTATAGTTAAAGTGAATTCAAACTAAGCGTTTTTGAAAAAAATAGGATAAAAGTAAATAGGCTCACCTCAAACAATATATAGGCATAAGAGATTTATAATAAGTCGTACTTGATACTATGAAATACAATAAAAGAATTCAATAAGAAGTTGTATAAGAAAACTACCAAAGTAGTCTTCTTTCTAAATAAACGGTAATAATAAAAATATTTATATTGCAAATCGTATCTAGAACATAAATTTTAATTAAAATTTACTTACGTAAATGAGACCAACATAATTGTAATTTAGTACTAAAGAATTATTAAAAATCGAACTGTGGTATAAGATATTAAGTGAAACCGTACTGAATTATTACAATTATAAAGTAATAAAAAGTGCCTGTATCAAAAGAAATTTGCTCAAACCGTACGAACGTCTACTGTATACCATAAGGGTGATTATCACTTGACGAGACATGCGTAAACGAGAACTAGGCCAGATGATATATGGCAAATGCTTTTAACGTAAATGTCCCTAAGGTAAGAACCAATCAGCGTCGTCTCCTCTCCTTCCCCACCCCTAAGGGGCGGAGCTACTGTGTCACTCTGACTGTAACTCCACCTTCAGTGCGATTAGAGATGCGGTAGCGAGTAGTTCACTATATCTCGCGCTCCCCTAAGCATCACTTCATTGATTCAACTTTATATAAATTAGTATTACTCAATTAACTAAGTATATCTACAGAATGATCAGAAAGTAAAAATGTGTTTTGAACTAAATTATATTCCAATATATATTATTTAGAAATGGATGTCACTTTCAGAGTTCTCTAAAAGTTATATGACAAATGTGTTGAAAGAAATTCAATGTAATAAAATCAGTTCATATTGAAGCACTCAACCTTATAAATAACTATGTCAATTTGTAAGAAAAAGAGTAACAATGAATTCAAATTAGATATAGGAAATTTAATTAAAATGCAATCAGTTGAGAAGGCAAATCAAAATTTACTAATTCATAGTCATAGAAACTTGTTCTAATCTTCTTCAAAAATAGATCCTACTTCAAATCTATAGCAAAATACAGTAGATTTAATACTATTATTCCATGAACGAGTAACTTTCATCCTTTCAAATTAACTAATTCAATGTACTTTATATTAAAATATAAAGACGCTTATTAAATTTATATTCTTTGCATTGTTACATGAGGAAATTATCCACTTTTCTGCATATGTTTTATTTAAAGTGAAAATTATTGATGATTGCAGGAATTGAGGAGAATAATAATCTTTCAAAATTAGGGAAAATAACGTCATAAAAGTTGGTCATGTATTTCTTAACGAAGTTCATCAGATTACAATGAAAAGGAAAATCTATTGATCAGTTTCTGCCTCACAAGAAACATTACGTCTAAAGTTGATGAGTCAATTTTTTTATTAATTTGAAATCTCTGTCCCATATTTTCTTCTAAGCCATTATAAGTTGTTGATAAAAATAAACAAACTATCACATAACAACATTCACAATTTATGCTATTATAATTATGGTGCGCGCCATCCAGAAATTAGGATATTCTATAATTTTTTGAACGGCTAAAAAATCTTCGGATTGTTAAGTGTGCTGGGTTTCAAAACACGACGAGGTTTACTTTTTGTATTTTTACTAATACGCATTAGAAACTAGTATTGAAATACAAATTAGGAACTACTACACCGGCACTTTGCTACTTCATCGAAACACACCTAGTCTAATACGTACTGCTATCTAGGCAGCTAGTTTGAAACTAAAGCTAATACACTATTGTCATATTAGGGGAGAAAGGATAAAAAAAATCTATACACAAACAAAATGTAGCTATAGCTGCTATACGATAGAAAATTACTATTGTTAAATTTATACGAACTGGACAATACGAAAACTCGCAGAATAAAACAACATCGTCACCGTGAAACTCTGACCAATTAAAATAAAATATCATGAAGTATTGATAGAAATAGATTTATCTAACTTTTATTTCAATGGTTATTATAATTATAAAAAACATTCTAACGAGTTCCCGGTATCAAATATATTTATGTAATTTTCTATTGTTATCTATAGCTATATTGTAAATTTCAATTTAACAGATGGTATTTCAAAATACAGGAAAAGGTTATTTTTGTGATTTACAACAGAGCCAAGATAATTCCATGCCATGTCCTCTGAAGAAGACCCCGAGTTCATCGTGACTTCATGCTCATTTCTGTCATTTGTTGAACAAGAGTTTCAATCTGCAAAGTAAAAAACATTCAAAAATAGGATATAATTTCAGTAGCTATTCTAAATATCAGAATCAAAGAATTAAAACGAAAAAAATATATATATAAATATATATTGTTCAGATACAGGCATACCCCGTTTTTATTACACCCACTCTGATAAAATCTGTAATAATTGCGAGACGAGGCATGTTTCGAAACTATTTCAGAAGGTTATTATAGAAAACACGAGACCATTCTTTGTGATTTTTATTTCATAGTATTTACAACAATCGTCAATATATTATTCAGACGATGTGTTCAGAAAAAAAAGACATAACAACCCTAGTGATGTTCCCCGGGGAGCTGCGACAGTGGCAAGTTTATCATAATTGTAATTCGGTTTTATACCCAATGTTGATATCATGTGAAACAACAACTAGATTTTTTAAGCTAATAAGATTCATTATTGAAGGAGAAGAATCAATTTCAGTGGCACCATCAGAAAGAAAGAACTAACTAATTTTTGACAATTAAAAATTACATTTTCATATTCGGATTTCTCAAAATTGTAGCTAGTAAATCCTCCAGGCTACCAATAAAAGTGTTTCGAAACAAATCAATTAATTATTGAATGAGATCATGAAGAAATTAGTGGTACCAACAGAAAAGATTACAAGTTCATACAAAATTCTAATTTTTGACCATTAAATATTAAATTTAAAAAATTGTTATTTCTAGAAATGGTAGTGAATGCATTAAGTTACCAATTTAAAATTCTTTCAAACAAATCAATTAATTATTGAAGGAGAATTAGCAATTTCAGGGTCACCATCAGTAAACATTACAAGTCCGTACAAAAATCCTAATGTTTGCCCATAATTTACTAAATTTTCTAAATTCGGTTCTCTAGAAATATTGGTTAACTTATCAGACTAACTATTGAAGTTTTTTCAAGCTAATTTATTCACTATTCAAGGAGAAGAAGTAATTTCAGTGTCAATATCAGATTATTTTAATAGTCATTACATAAATATTTTATCAAATTTGACATGAAAAATTAATATTTTTTACAATTCTGTTTTCTAGAAAGTAGCTATAGAGAATAAGCCTAGGTGGCTATAATTTAATGTTTGTAGCAATTGAATCAGTTCACAATTGAAGGAGTCTTAGATTGCGCTCCTAGCAGTAGTAAGTTGAAGTAACATACATTTACACGAAACAATTATGCTCCAATTTAATAGTTCATTTACATTTTCATAAATACAATCAATAGAATATTTGGTCACACAGGTTTGGCAGCAAAATGACAACAGTAAATTATCATATCTAAGATATCCTATCACTCTTTACCCAATCATGAAATTGTGAAAATCTTGACAATTCCACCCAATCTGGAGAAAATTACACAAAATCCATACAATTGTTGTCCTGATCCTTAATCCCTCTTCCCAATCTCGAAAAATTACTAAATGATTTTTCGGGGTTGGGGAAATTAAATGTTTACAGTACTACAATTATATATTCCCTATTTCATGTAGGGATGTGAACTAAGAATAGATTATAATTCCCTCTTCCTATTTTAGGGTTATTTTTTAAATTGATTTAAATATTAGCCAACAAGAAAATTGTATGATTGTAGAAAATAGTGGACTCCTTGGTTGCTGCATTATGTAGGATGAAGAACTCAACAAGAAGTAGTTTGAATTTTCCCAAGCTTTCAGAAATCTTCGTGATATCCGTCTTCAGGGGTAACATTTATTGAAAAACAAGCGACTTATAATCTACCTACTCGTAATCATGATACATATCCTAATTTATAATTTTTTTTAACATTTCAATTTTAAATTTTGACAATCTTATTAACTATAGGGACTATTTACTAGGGAACTTCATATGCTCTATTTAACCCTTTCGAGACTGACGGGAACCGCAATTCCCGGATGTGTTTTTTCCACATAGCAAGCAATGTACTTGTCCTAGAGTTCGCATATTACTGTCGGGAGGTAGAGTACCCATTTCTGCATCTTTTGAGTAGCGAATCTGGCAACTACGTGCAATAGTTTCGCGGTTACAAGCAGTTCGCTACAGGCTGTCGATGGAAGAGGTGGGTGTGTTTTCTCTCTAGTTCATTATTAAAAATAGTCTTTGTTATCAATAAAAAAAGTTTTGTATTGTGATTGATTGCTTTAGTACTACTATTACCCTAGTTAGTGAACTAAAGTTTGATGAATTTATCGTACACATATAGTTTTTACATGTCTTTTTACCTATAGGATAGAGAATTCCCGTCAGTAGAGATGGGAACTGAAACTCCCGTCAGTATTTGACTACACATTAGGGAAAATTTTATTTGCAGGAATGTATTGATTGAATATCCTATAAAAACCGTTCCAGAAATATATAATTATAGTTTTATATCATAAATTACACGTTAGATTTATATTTTAGAAATATTGACATAATAAAATAGGTAGCTACTATTTTCTTTTGGTTGTTATTGCATATGGGACTGTTTTGTTCACTTTTCTATTGTCACAATTGAACATTATATTATCTGTCATCATTTGAATCGAAGAATGATTACTACTGATTAGTTTACTAATTCACATTTTTTCATTAGTATGGCATCTGCACCAAAAGCATATATCTCATTTTTTGAGAATGAACATTGTCATAAGTCTGCTATTTGTATTACAGGATAATATTTTATGCCATTATTGATTCTGTCTATATAAAAATAATTTTACTGAATGAAGAATGCGCATAGTTCAGTTATTTTATTCTCCGATTCAAATTATTGGTGTTTACTCTGGTATTAGTTGAAAGAATATATAAATAACTTACATTGTGAATTATATTTCATTATTTAGTTGCGGTACATGCACAAATATATATATAATAGCTAATTGTAAATTGTAAAAAAAATTGTGCACCAAATTTCTAGATAGATATAATTCAACCATATCTAAATATTACAGAGATACTTTCCTCTTCACAGGTAAAAAATGACACAAATTACGTTGACGGACAAACAAATTGCCGATTTATTAGTGGAACCCCTTCCTTCAGATTATGATACTGACACTGATATTGAAGCGGAGGAGGAAGAATTTGACGAAACCCCTACGGTCACAGTGTCGGATAAATTGATGGAAGATGGACAATGTATCGAGTTGGATGAGAGCTGTGTCATCACTGTGCATGAGAATGAGGCAAATGAACAAGCTGATGTGAATGAGAAAAAAGCAACATCTAAACGTAAATGGAGGAAGAAGGAAGAAAAAGAGGCGGATACTGATTTTCCCAGGGATTCCGTTAGAGATTCACATGTAATATTCAATCCACTGGAAGCCTTCAAACTCTTTTTTGATGACGCAATGTTGAATCATATATGTTATCAAACCAACTTGTACAGTGTACAGAAAAATAAACCACTCAACCTTACAAAAGAAGAGTTGATGGTTTTCTTAGGTATCAACATTGTAATGGGATACAATCGTTTGAATACCATAAGCAGTTATTGGGCATCTGGCAATGACTTGGGTAATGCTGCTGTTGCACAATCAATGTCTCGTGATCGATTTTTCACAATTTTGAGATACTTGCATCTGAACGATAACTCAAAGATTCCAACCGAGAAGAGAGATAAAATCTTCAAACTCCGCCCTCTGATTGAAGATCTAAATGAAAAATTCTTCAATGTGCACCAACCAGATGAATACTTGGCAATTGATGAGTCAATGATTAAATTCAAAGGTCGAAGTTCACTAAAGCAGTACAATCCTATGAAACCTATCAAAAGAGGATTCAAGCTTTGGTGTCTAGCTAGTGGTTCAGGATATGTTCATAGATTTGAATTGTACACAGGTAAGAATGAAGAACAGAAACATAAAGAATTAGGGCTTGGAGGCAGCATCGTTATGAATTTTGCAGAACTCTTACAGAAAAAGAATCATAAAATCTTTTTTGATAACTTTTTCTCTTCAATTCCACTGTTGAAAGCCCTAAAAGTGAGAAAAGTGTTGGGATGTGGCACCATCAGGCCTTCGAGAAAAGATTTCCCTGTTTTGGAGCATGAGAAGAAACTAAACAGAGGGGACTTTGACTTTAGAAGCCTCCCAAATGGTATAACAGTTTTCAGGTGGAAGGATTCGAAAGCAGTGAACTTCATCTCAAATTATCATGGCGTAGATAAGACAACTGTCACAAGGAAGCAGCAGGATGGCAGGAAGATTGAAATTCCTTGCCCTTCTGTAGTCAAAGATTATAATAATCATATGGGGGGAGTAGATACTCATGATCAGCTCCGCCAACTCAATGGCATCCACCGTAAGAATATCAAATGGTGGCATAGACTGTTTTTCGGCTTGGTTGATATGTCTATAGTGAATGCTTACATAATCTATAAAGAAGCTGAAAATCTCCCGCTAACTCAATTCAACTTCAGAAGAGAACTTGCAAAGGGTCTTTTGACTTTCTCTCAAAAAGAAACTCCATGGAAAAAAAGGAGGAAGACCAATTATTCCATTCCAACTTCCGTTAGGTTAACAAATGTTGGAATCCACATGCCTGTATTTGGTACAACTAAATCACGTTGCGAAGTGTGTTCGAAAAGAGGGGTTGAATCAAGACCCATTTCAAAATGTGACCATTGTGGTGTGAACTTGTGTTGCAACAAGAATAAGAACTGCTTCAAAGAATTCCACTCTTAGTTGATTCCTACTGTTGCATAATATAATCTGGATATTCTATAGTTTTGTTGGTCATTTATTATTTTTCTGTGATATCAAAATTGTGATGTAATAATAATTTCACAATCAAAGATATATAATAAGTTTAGAGATATATTTGATATTGCATTATGATAAATTATCTTCTGTGATATATTCTACATATAAGAGTCATTATTTTTCTAAGGAATTCACACCTGAAAGGATATAGTTAGCCTAAGAACAAACATATGGAAATATATATATTTAGTTATATTTTATTATAAGATTGGAAAGGAATAAGGTTATATGATGAATACATGAGGACCTATAATACCTTTGTTTCATGCCTAATTGATGCACTACTAGTAATATAATTAGGGTGTTCTTCATTATATATTATTTCATACACTTTATAATGCCTATTTTATTTACCTGTTTGATTACAAAACTATTTTAATAATATGTTATATGTCTATCCACATGTGGATAGCAGAGCTAGTCTATATTCGTTATAAGATCAGCACAAGTTAGTATGAAAAATGTGGTTACTGAGATCCTGACGGGAACTAGAGTGCCCGAACTCAAAAAAACCATATCAAATAATTTTTACCAAAATATTAACACATATATGTGATAATTGAGTCTTAAACAGTACAAAACCACCAAAAAATCTTATTTTTTTAGCATAAATATACACGCAGTTTCGAAAGGGTTAAAGTGTTATTCTATCCATGTGTAGCGGCAGAATCAAACAATAGACTTGTTCAAGTTTTTCACCACGTGCCTGAAAAGCAAGGCACGCAGTCAAAATCTTGCTTAAAATACATATGTAAGAAAATTCAGAAAAAAGTACAAAGCTAAACTACCTTTCAAAATCCTGAAATTTAAGCAAGACTAATTTAAAATGTAGAAAAGGAGCATGAAATGCCGTCACAGAATTCATAAGATGTAAAAATCAAAAACAAGCTAATTGTATAATAAATCTCAATAACTACTATAGAACAAAATTGACTAGAAATGAAGTATTTGGCGAGTAGTGTGCCACTATCTACAACTTGGAAGTAAACAAAATTTTATAAATTCCCTACCAGTAAGATAGGCAAACAAAGCCATAAGATTAAAATATAGGCAAATGACAAGAATACTCAATTGGAGGTATTTCAGCTATAGCCAGTTAATATCACAGCCTAATCAACTTTATTAGCATTGAATCTTAAAACTTTAAAAACTAAATTAAAACACAGGAGCACAAACTTACTAGATGTGGTTTGAAGATACACAAGATGAGAAAAGGTAATTAATAATAAATAAACATTGCGGGCTTACGGTTACTATGCCGCTATTATTGAAAAAGAATGAAAATCTTTAGGGGAAGTACAGGCTTACGTTTACTTTGCCGCCATTAGAACAATAATGATTTGAAGGAATGCATGGCACGTTCTAGGGAACTGATATCAAATTAGTTTAGCAAGTGAACATGAAAAATTGGTTATAATAAAGATGAATTAAATTTCCTATATAATAGCTATGGCATAAGACGGCACACCATGCGTATAGTACGATTCTAATTTTCTCCTATTCAAAAATATCTATTGCCATGTTTCAAAAGAATTCAAATAACTATTCCTTTTATCAAAATATTGCCGCTCAGGAAAAAAGTGATTAAGCACAAAAAGGAAGGCACAATTTTAAATTTAACACGAGTCTGTAAGAACCCTAGAGAACAGTACCGCCGAAAGACAAAATCAATTTTGTTCAGCAACTCCTTTAAGAAAATAGAAATGTTTTGTTAGGAGAAGTGGATTAAATGTCTCAAAATCTTCAATCGAATTTCTAAACATGACCTAAAATGCCCTCTCTAAAAATAAAAAGTCAGACATCAACTTCTTGAAAGAGATTTTTCACGCCGTACAAAATTCGTGAACTGGGTCTTGCATAGATATGCTCGTTTGTAGAAATTATGAAAAATGAAGCTATTTTATATAAGGAGTTGTTCTTTTAATGCTTTAAAAACCGGAAAATATCTGTTATATTAGTGGGGTTGATGTCTAATAAAGATATATTTTATGTTTGAACTTACTTCATTGTCCGCTTTCTGACCATTTACACAAAGCTATTTTCACAACTATATAGTTTCAAATGAATATTGACATATAATATCAGTTATTTTCAAACTTATCAAATAATTCAAACAAGTGTTAATTTGTAAACAACCACATAACCCGTAGGGTAAATATTTGCTTCCTATATTTTATAGTTGAATATATATGTAGCGCGCAATTTAACGAATTGCGCAATCATAAGAGCGCGTTGTAAACACTGGAACAAGAAAAGTGCCTGAGAGGCTTGTTCCAGTTGGAATATAGATGTATACTATAAAAAACTTGACTTGAGATGCTGAATATCATGACTTTTTATGTCTAAAACGTATTTATGTGAAATCAATGAAACTAGTGTAACATGTTTTGTTTTTATATAGTGTTATAACAATTAGCTACCCTGTAGAAATCGGGAGCCTTGGTGAAATACATGCGCTGTTGCGTCACATTTCAATTTACAGAAAAAAATAGATAATATTCCTAGAAGTGATGATACTAGTGTGACGCAACAGCGATAGTACTTCACCGGGGTTCCAGAGGCCCACTTTATCCAGAATGATATAAATCTAAATATTTCAAAACATGTCACATTATTTTATTTATACGGTACAATAATACGCCATAGACAATGAAAGTCACGGAGTTTCAGCAACTCAGATCAATTAGTTATTAAATTATACATCAATATTTAAAATCAAATCAAGCCTCTTATGCACTCTGGGCATTCTAGGGTTAAAAACGCAACGAGAAAGTGATTTAGTGTTTTCGAGTAGAAAGATGTTTATCATGAAGATGTTTAAAAAAGTGGAATAAACAATGAATTTAATGACCAACTATCGTATGTTGGACCTACCTACTAGCTACATGTCATATGATATCTGCTTTCAATTTTTTATTACATAATATCTTTTAAAACAATCACTTGCTACCTGTCTAATTACATTCTTCAATATAAAAAAATCATATAAATTAATAGAATATCATCAATGGATCTTATAAAGATAGTACGTGTAGTTTAGCCAGATTTCAGCCTTGATTCTTGTGTTGAATTGTCATATTGCTATTCGAAAGATTGAAACCAAAAAAAAATACCGTCAACGCTAAATTTTAACTTTAACACCACTCATGATAATATCAAAGAGATTACCTGATTGTAGTGGAAGAGACAACCACTAACTCTAGCCTCTTCTTATACATCGGTAGCCGCTCTCGGCATTGCCCTCTCGTAGTCTGTGATTATTACGATGAGGCGACATTGTGTGTGGCCTTTAATGAAGAGGAGGGCCTCTCTGTAGGCTGTAGTAGTCCTCCTCTTCATCAATACATACGCGATGGGGAAAGACTGTAAATAGAAATCATATTAATTGAATGCCTCAATATCTATCCATCTATACTCTATAAAGAGCCGTATTCGTAAGTAAGTCCTTGTGTCACGCTTTCGTTAAAAAATGGACATTATAAGGAAATCTAATAATTTGTGGGATAACATAATGGCCACGGGTAAAACTAATACGAAAAGTTAAAATAAATCATAAATTGATTGAGACTTATCTCCTCTTAATGAAGCACCCCAGGATTTCCGTCTCGTAGATTATGCAACCCATAGCAAACTGTGGTGCTTAATCTACAGGAGGCCCCGATTTTTCATGTGTAGTTAATTTAAAATGATATATATTTCTCTCCGCCTACGAATCTTAATCAATTTAAAGTGGATTTCTTGAAAGCTCAGTCGGACATGAACACTAGATCAAATAAAAGTAAAACAATCGGAAAACGGGCGCAAAATTGTATGGAGAAAAATGGATGACTTTTCGAATAAATGAGGAGGATAGTGGTTATTTTTTGGTCTACCATGTTTTACATTTGATCTTCATGAAATGCAATAATTATTGTTTATTTATTATGATCAAGTAAATAGGGTAATCAAACCTATTTTTAATATCCTTTGTTAACAATTATATATCTTCCTCAAGAACGACTTATTATAATAAGAAAAATTAAGAAAACTATTAAGAATATAAAAACAAACGGAGAAAAATACCTGAATTAGCCAAATATAAATCAAACTCTACTAATACACGGCGGCTCTTGTTCAAGTTATGGCGATTGTTTATTTAGTACCCGCTTTTTTTTTTTTTTTGACTGATATTGTACATTTATTGAATTACCAATGAATGAGCAACAGGTACTGCACAGTTACATATAAACTAAATTCAATGAAGAACCTCACACAGCTTTAAATATCTATTCAAAAAATAATTATCCCTTTACTTGACTCTATGTAATTAGTATCCGTGTACTAGCTAACATGTTTCACGTACGCTAATATATTGGAGAAATTACTTTCATCAAATATTATTTTCTATAATTAATAATTCGAAAACGTAAAGTATTCAAATGTATAATAAATCGAAAATTATTTAATAAAAAGTTACGTTTAATGTTTTAATTTTTTTTTCACAAAGTGGTATTTTCATTAGCTAGCTGACGATGATTACAACTGATTACTATATTCTTACCATGTCCTGCACAATGATGTGGACCGTCAGCAGTTGACTGAACATAGATGGCACAGTCTTGAAGGTACCATCCATGTGCAGTTCGCTCGAGGCCACACTTGCCAGTGTAGGCGAAATAAAAATGAAATTATTACCCGATTCACTCAAATTTTGCCGGACATGTAAGAAAATTTCTTCTCTGATAGTAGTTGAGAATCTTAAGAAAATCGTAGAAAATTATAATTATATATGTAGAAATTATAATAGGATGATATACTTGATTCATAATTCTGTTCGACAATTAAATAATATAAAAAAAAAATGAATAACTGACTTCAACTCAGAACAAACACAAAACAATATATTGTTCATGGATTCATGAATCAAGTTATTAATATAAATTCAATATCCTTTTATCAGCAGAATAGGATGATGGTTGAAGTACGATAGAAATCTTAGATACTTAACAAACTATTACTTCCTAACCATACTGTTCATATTATTCATATTGAAATATAAGTTTAAAACCAACCTGTTTGCATCACTAAGTACATTCTCCAGTTGATCCGTACTAGAGAGAGGTGCTGGCATCAGCCTCCTCCTTTTCTTTCTCATGCACATTTCGATTTCTGAATATGCTCCTGTGCCGAGTGGGAACCTTCAAAAGTACTTTAGAATTTATAACAGGGCACTTCAATTACTACATATAGCAATGAAAATTTCATACTCAAAGTATGAGAAAAAAAAAATGGTAAAATGAATGGAAATATAGGTACCTTTCAGCCTCTTCGTCGAAAATATCTTCAATCTATGTGACGAAGAAGAGGCTCTCTTTTTGCACCGATCATACAGTAGCAGCTTGTCTTTCATCGCATGGTATGGTAGGTGATTGTGTTCACCTTTTGTGATATCCGTGGCCATTATATTATCCCACAAATTATTAGATTTCCTTATAATGTACATTTTTTAAGGAAAGCATGACACACAGAATTACTTACGAATACGGCTCTTTTTAGAGTATAGATTGATAGATATTGAGGCATTCAATTAATATGATTTCTATTTACAGTCTTTCCCCATCGCGTATGTATTGATGAAGAGGAGGACTACTACAGCCTACAGAGAGGCCCTCCTCTTCATTAAAGGCCACACACAATGTCGCCTCATCGTAATAATCACAGACTACGAGAGGGCAATGCCGAGAGCGGCTACCGATGTATAAGAAGAGGCTAGTGTTAGTGGTTGTCTCTTCCACTACAATCAGGTAATCTCTTTGATATTATCATGAGTGGTGTTAAAGTTAAAATTTAGCGTTGACGGTATTTTTTTTTGGTTTCAATCTTTCGAATAGCAATATGACAATTCAACACAAGAATCAAGGCTGAAATCTGGCTAAACTACACGTACTATCTTTATAAGATCCATTGATGATATTCTATTAATTTATATGATTTTTTTATATTGAAGAATGTAATTAGACAGGTAGCAAGTGATTGTTTTAAAAGATATTATGTAATAAAAAATTGAAAGCAGATATCATATGACATGTAGCTAGTAGGTAGGTCCAACATACGATAGTTGGTCATTAAATTCATTGTTTATTCCACTTTTTTAAACATCTTCATGATAAACATCTTTCTACTCGAAAACACTAAATCACTTTCTCGTTGCGTTTTTAACCCTGGAATGCCCAGAGTGCATAAGAGGCTTGATTTGATTTTAAATATTGATGTATAATTTAATAACTAATTGATCTGAGTTGCTGAAACTCCGTGACTTTCATTGTCTATGGCGTATTATTGTACCGTATAAATAAAATAATGTGACATGTTTTGAAATATTTAGATTTATATCATTCTGGATAAAGTGGGCCTCTGGAACCCCGGTGAAGTACTATCGCTGTTGCGTCACACTAGTATCATCACTTCTAGGAATATTATCTATTTTTTTCTGTAAATTGAAATGTGACGCAACAGCGCATGTATTTCACCAAGGCTCCCGATTTCTACAGGGTAGCTAATTGTTATAACACTATATAAAAACAAAACATGTTACACTAGTTTCATTGATTTCACATAAATACGTTTTAGACATAAAAAGTCATGATATTCAGCATCTCAAGTCAAGTTTTTTATAGTATACATCTATATTCCAACTGGAACAAGCCTCTCAGGCACTCTTGTTGTTCCAGGGTTTAAAACGCGCAGCGCGCTCTTACGATTGCGCAATTCGTTTAATTGCGCGCTACTATATATTCAAATATAAAATATAGGAAGCAAATATTTACCCTACGGGTTATGTGGTTGTTTACAAATTAACACTTGTTTGAATTATTTGATAAGTTTAAAAATAACTGATGTTATATGTCAATATTCATTTGAAACTATATAGTTGTGAAAACAGCTTTGTGTAAATGGTCAGAAAGCGGACAATGAAGTGAGTTCAAACATAAAATATATCTTTATTAGACATCAACCCCACTAATATAACAGATATTTTCCGGTTGATGCGTATGGAATTGTGCTTGGGTTCAATGAAGGTAGTATTCCATTCTCTCATAAGGGATGTATATTTATCAACTTGTATACAGCATTTCATTACAGTTAGAGATGACACAAATGTGGAATATGGTAGAGATGAGTTCGGACCAGACCAACCCGGACGGGCCGGTCTGAAGTCCTTACTCACAACTAACTCCACCAACTAACTACTAACTACTGGCTCTAGTTACATAATTCCTTGCCTTTATATACCTCTAAGCATCTTAACCGGAAACCACTAATGAGCTAAGACTCCGTCCATAACTTGGTCGCTCAAAACCACATGAGTCTCAAACTAATTATTAGATCACATAGAAAATATATCCTTTATTCTTACAAGTATTTCTAAGCTGTCCTTACACCTCATTAAATCTTTTATTACTTCGTGGGAAAGATACCTTGACTCTATAGACAGCTAGACACATTTTATTACTTTAAGACTTATTTTAGATCTATGAGTTTCTAATATATTTTTAGCTAATTCAGAATGCTACATATCTTCCCCCTCTACAAGAAAAATTGAAGGTACTTCAATTTTATACAAAAATGCTTTAACTAATCCCTTTCACAAATATATCTAGAAAATCTTATATTAAAACCAAAAATACCCAAACTTAAAATACAAAAACAAAATACAATTGACATGATTGTTCGTGAAGTTTTATCACAGTTATATATCTTTGTTAAGTTGGTTAGTTTTATCCTATTCCATACATTCTTTTACATTCATCTCATTCATTGTACGTTACACATTTATACATAGGATAATATGTTGTTATGGTGAAAATTAATTAAGATGTTAATATTATTCAAAAGTATTTTGTTATATAATCTACCTAAACTTATAATAAAATCCTAAATTAAACTAAAGATATATGAGTGATCTTAATTTTTTTTAATAAATTCATAATTAATTTAACTAGGAATCTCTTCCCCTGCAATTTTAAGATCAGTCATCTATCTTCTAAATCTACGACAATTACATAAACTTATATTAGCTACAATAATCATAATGCAATATTACTAATGAAAATTCTAGTACAGATAATTGAAAAAATATTATAGAAAACATAATACACAAAAATATTTATTAAGAATTAAATTTGAAGTTTATGAACACATAAATTGAAATATTAATCATGAAAATTAAAGTTCCTTGCATCATTTTATTCCCTCATTCGATAAAAATATAAATTTACGTTAAGATGACTTTGCAATATGCGATTTTATATTTCTTACTCCTCCGACTACATCCTCGATAGTGTTACTTTTATTACGTAAATCACCTCGGTATCTATTTATATATTATTCATCGCCAGTGTTTCTTTCTCACTGCGGTTCTCATCATTATTAAGACAGGACTTCATTTATAGAGTCTAACTTGTCTACTTTCGCATTAATAAACATTTAGCACATCACATTAACTTGGATCTATATCAACGAAATTATTATTCGGGAAACGCTGAACTAAAATCTATTTCATCATAATATATCAATCATCAGTGAATTCACAACTTGTAACCTGAATTGAATAATTAGTATTATATCCATATAGTTTCAAATATCTGCATTATTTAAATATAACCTAAGGTATACATAAAAATAATCTTATTACTAAAATCTTAAACTTATTCCTAAAAAAAAAATTAAATTCCATTATCGTACGAAGTCATTTTCATTTAACTAATCATATCTTCGATTGTTTGATCAATTATTGTGCGTTTATATTTCAACACAATATCATTTCTATAGTAATATCATTATTTCTTACTTCTCAATATCATATAATTATTACCTTGGATAAATTATCTTCATCATTCTACCAATCAATTATTCAAATTATTATATTTTTATCAAATTCTTCATTAATTCGATTAATTATTTTATTCCTTCACATGACTTCAATACAATTCTAGAAAAATTCACAAATAAAATCAATGTCTATCAAATAGATATCATCAAAGAATATTAAAAAAAAATCCATATGAATGTATGATATGAACAAAAACAAAAATATATGAAATACCTAATCATTTCAAGAAAAATCAAAATAATACATAGACTTAATAAAAAAATTATTCATTGATCTTGATTTACATCCTCTGATGACATAAGGATCGAAAGGGTTGTTCTCTGGAAAACTGTTCATTCTTGCTTTCCATCATTTTGCCTCATGCAAGTTTGCATGTCACAGAAAAAGAAATAATATATTAGTAAATTTACTGAATATTTTTTTTTATTACTCTCTCTCCTTTCTTTACGTTGCTTTATATTTAGTTCAGGTTTAGTGGGATTGTTATATTTAAATTATTCGTTAATATTTACTTTACTCAAACGTTGAATATAGTTGTAAAAAGATTGACTTCAAAAACAAAAATATGCAATAATAAAATTATATTCTCAAATTGAACAAAAAGAGAGAGTGAAAAAAAAAATCATAATAATTATTAACTCTACTATGTATAATTCAAATACTTACAAAACATGCAACTTAAAATCTGTCAAAAAATATAATAATAAAAAGAAATATAGAAGAAGAAAAAAAAATTAGTAAACATATTGAAAATTTTAAAGAAAGAAAAAAATTTTTTTCACAATACTTAGTGAACATAGTTTTAGTTTTAATTAGATTCAAATTATTTTCTGTTATGACTAAAAACAATGGAAACGTTTTCAATTTATATCATTATATTTTATTCGTTTAATTAATTTCAATTTTCAAATAACTATTAGTAATTCATTTTTTTAGTATAAATCATGACTGAAACAATCTTCAAAATGATATTTGGAGTCACTCTAGTTTTTAAACTATGTTAAACGTTTTTCAGATAAAACAATATTTCTTGTTCAAAAATAATATGAAATTTTTATTTATAAAATACAATCCCACTCACCTTTACATCCTTTAACTTCATTTGTCTGAACATTATGTTGATTATTTTGATTGTAAAACATATCTGCAATTGGCATTTCTCAGCGTGTGCAATTTCTATGTTGCAAATAGGTTGAAGAGAGCATGGCAAACTGAAAAAAAATATTCTGATAAGTTTACCTCAATACATAATTATCACTTCCTATAGAACAATACATTATAGAAAAAAAATAATACAATTTTAATAATTTCTTCTATTAATTATTCTTAATTATCTTATCCTTTTGATATTATTGTAAGTTTGATGACATTATTTAATATAATTAGTGACACATTTTTTTCACAAAATTTTCCTCAATAATAAACATTGATTTTATTCTAACTTAAACGATTAAATACAATACTTCCCAGTTTTCGAAGTATCTTCTTTACATTCTTGAAATTGCGAGCTAGCTGCTCCTCTGCTTTTGGAATCACAATCGATATATTGTGTAGAAACAGGCAAAACCGATCTTCATAGATAAGAGGTACCACACTCTTGATGACTGCGATATCATGTAGATACTGAATGCTGATTTTCAGTAAAAATTGTTATTAATTTTTTCTTCGCTGTTTTTTTCACGTTAAATATATATATTCAGTACTTGTAGTTCTTCTTAGATGTCAGCTTTTCAGATGCAGTTCTAATTGTATTAAACGTACGCCACACTTGTAGAACATAGGTACGAGAACTGATGTCTTCATTTAAAATTTGATGATTGTGTAACGTTGTTACTTCTGTGTGAAATCTCGTGCACATTTTCCCTGTAGTGGTGCTATTTTTCGACTGGGCTCACATTTTGATAATCTCAAATGTCTGGTATCTTCTTCTTTCTTCATGTTGTGTTTTGAATCAGAACTTTCCTGAAGTTCGAAAGGTTGAGACATGCTGAACAAATTTTTTGACTGGGTTTTGTTCACCATCTTCGTAGTCGCTGGGCATCATCTTCGTAGTCGTTTAAATATTTGAAGTTTTTGGGTTCATCTGAGGATTCTTCTTCAATTTGTCTTAACCTGGGACCGGATCCACTGCTTGTTGGGCGCCAATGTTGCGTATGGGATTGGCGGGGTTAAATGAAGGTAGTATTCAAGCTCTCATTAGGGATGTATATTTATCAACTTGTATACAGCATTTCATTACAGTTAGAGATGACACAAATGTGGAATATGGTAGAGATGAGTTCGGACCAGACCAACCCGGACGGGCCGGTCTGAAGTCCTTACTCACAACTAACTCCACCAACTAACTACTAACTATTGGCTCTAGTTACATAATTCCTTGCCTTTATATACCTCTAAGCATCTTAACCGGAAACCACTAATGAGCTAAGACTCCGTCCATAACTTGGTCGCTCAAAACCACATGAGTCTCAAACTAATTATTAGATCACATAGAAAATATATCCTTTATTCTTACAAGTATTTCTAAGCTGTCCTTACACCTCATTAAATCTTTTATTACTTCGTGGGAAAGATACCTTGACTCTATAGACAGCTAGACACATTTTATTACTTTAAGACTTATTTTAGATCTATGAGTTTCTAATATATTTTTAGCTAATTCAGAATGCTACACCGGTTTTTAAAGCATTAAAAGAACAACTCCTTATATAAAATATTGACAATATGGAGAAATGTGTTAGGTACAAAAAGGAAGGCAAGGGTCGTAAGGCCTCCCCTACAAAATGAAAGTAAGAGTGTTGATTTTAATAACCACAAGAGATAAAGTCGGTTAAAGTTAAAATCAGGATGGTCATTTCGTGGAGCATATTGCCAAATATTATGATTAATTACTTCATCATTTATATAAAATAGCTTCATTCTTCATAATTTCTACAAACGAGCATATCTCTGCAAGACCCAGTTCACGAATTTTGTACGGCGTGAAAAATCTCTTTCAAGAAGTTGATGTCTGACTTTCATTTTTAGAGAGGGCATTGTAGGTCATGTTTAGAAATTCGATTGATTGAAGATTTTGAGACATTTAATCCACTTCTCCTAACAAAACATTTCTATTTTCTTAAAGGAGTTGCTGAACAAAATTGATTTTGTCTTTCGGCGGTACTGTTCTCTAGGGTTCTTACAGACTAAATTAAAAAATTAATTAAATTTAAAATTGTGCCTTCCTTTTTGTGCTTAATCACTTTTCTCCTGAGCGGCAATATTTTGATAAAAGGAATAGTTATTTGAATTCTTTTGAAACATGGCAATAGATAATTTTTTTGAAATGTGTTTTTGTCTAATAAAGATATATTTTATGTTTGAAACTTTGAACTTACTTATTTGTACGTTTTCTGACCATTTGTGCAAAGCCTACGGGGATAAAAATGATATTCAAGAACATCCGTACAGCTAACGATATACTTTATCTTGAAGATTTTAATTTTATTCTTCGATTCCTATTATTTAACGTATTTCATTGAAATGCGCATTGCAGAAAAGTTATTCGTTATTTAATACATTTATTGCAATCAATTTACTACCAGGGTCCAGTTGTTCCACAGTCTTAGTGGCTGTGTAGTGCTTTTCCTAGTGTATCAGGCGAGAAGAAGCATAAAGCATTCTCAAGAAGACAGGCACTGACTGTAATTTGATCGCAATAAACCTATTAATTTGGTCATAAATATAATTATTACAGTAAGTTCTTCAATGTACTTTGAAGTTTTAAATACAGTTAAAAATATAATGTCAAAGATTGATGGAGTCTATCGTTAGCTGTATTGATGGATGTTTAATATTCTTTTTATCTGCGTACGATTAGCAAAGGAATATTTCCCGAGTACTACCTTCACTTTGCTGGTTCAATGTTCTATGCCTCTAGGATATGCATGAATGTATAATGTATTTTCATCATAGGCACTTACTTATGTTTTCATTGCATGAATAGATAATCATTAGCTATCTATTTATGCAATGAAAAAATTACCTTAATCTATTTTAAGATTTCGAGTAATTCTTACAAGTGTAGGAATTATTAGCTATGTTTTAAACATATCAAAAATTCATCATTCTAATGAACTACAAGAGAATCTGAATTCATTATTATTCCTTTATTAGGCAATATGGAGGAAAATAACTTCAACCACTATGAGGCAGTTTTACTGCAATGCTGAAGAGAATGCTCTAAAAGCACTGGTCAAGAAAATAATGGCTTTCCCATTGCTGACAAGCCACTTAATGCCAAATGGATTGGAGTTGATAAAGGCCAACCTGGCAGAAGCGGGGAATCCACCGAATGCTGTGGCGGTGGTTGGATATTTCGAGAGATTTTGGTGCTGTGATGTAATGATTTGATATAGTTAGTATGTCACTATAAATGTAAGCTTTGTAGAATGAACGAGTTAGTTCGCAGGTATCCTCCGCTCAGAAAACATCTCCTGAGCTCAGTTCGCAGGTAGCCACCGTGCAGTCAACATCCTCTAATCACAGTTCGCAAGTAGCGCGAGTCTAGTCAACATCTTCTGATCACAGTCTCGCAGTTATAACTCCTCGAGCACAGACACCAACTAAAGTTTCGTTAAGTAAAAACGAGAAGATTTTTAACACGTTGAAGAAGTGAATACTATTTGACAATTTTAATGAGAAATTTAAGTATAAAAGTTAAATAAGAACAGTGACTAAGTAAACAACAGAGTTGTTGTTGCCAGTGACAGATCACCAGTTACTGCATGGTTGGCATATACCCAGTCAGAAATTCTACACAGACGAACAAGAAAAGGAGCTGTGGAGGAATAAAAAAGATAAGTCATCCATTACTTTTTGATATTATTAAATTATTAATTTTCCCAGTGCAGACGATTATCTTATTAGTAGAATATAATCAGTATAAATTTTTTTTTCAATACGATTGATAAAATAAGTCATAGATAAAGTAGAATATATGGCGATTTTTTCTATGAAAAGATAATATATGATAATCACTAACCTTTTATTGTTCAATAAGAAGAGAGAGAGAGAGTTCTTGAAGTTTAAATGTGTTGTTAGGAGGAAAATTTATAGCAATTGAGTATGAGTTAAATAAGAATATGGCAACTGTCAGTTAAATAAAATGTTTAAATGAGTGATTAGAGACGGTGGTTATTTGTGATACTAAGGGCATGTCACGTTAAAATTAGGGTTAAATGAAGTTTGTGGTAAGCTGAAACCATGGAGAAAGTTAATTTTTCTCAGGTAAGTTTTCGGTAAGCTGAAAACCGTATAGTAGTTAGTGGTAAACTGAAACCATGGAGAAAGTTAATTTTTCTCAGGTAAGTTTTCGGTAAGCTGAAAACCGTATAGTAGTTAGTGGTAAACTGAAACCATGGAGAAAGTTAATTTTTCTCAGGTAAGTTTTCGGTAAGCTGAAAACCGTATAGTAGTTAGTGGTAAACTGAAACCATGGAGAAAGTTAATTTTTCTCAGGTAAGTTTTCGGTAAAGCTGAAACCGTAATTTATAGTTTGTGGAAAAGCTGAAACCACAGATTCAGAGAAAGTTTGATTTTCTCAAATGAGTTATAGCGGTATGTGAAACCGTAAAGTGAATTAATGAGGTTCGATAAAAGGTCGAACAAGTATTTAAAGAATGTTATGAGTAACCAGTGTGATATGGGTTAAGGGTTAATAACAATAACGCAAAAAGTGCGATTAAAGAAACTACTATGACTCTGAGTAGTGCAGTAGAGATGAATGCATGTGATTAGTAAAGTCAGTGTATCTCCTGTACCAGTGGTTAGCATAGTATAGATTGCTATTTCAAAAGATTAAATGTTGCTAGTGACGAAATAAATGCCATTATGTATTAATTTATCTTGCGAAAAAGCAGTTGTCATCTAGAAATTTTCAGACAGCAGACATTGTTGACAGTTCAAAATGTCTCGAGTCGGTTAATAAATAGACATCCGGTGATCCAAGTAAGTATCACGGTGTAAGAACATGAATGTGAGAAGTAAGAATGGGTCAGCATAAAAAATAAAAGCAGACACGGATACACGAAAGGAAATGTGTGTGGAATAAAATAATATCACCATGCAAAAGAGTGATAGGTGTTTTATTCAGTTTATAGGATAAAAGAGTATTGCATCGATCAGCAATATTAATGAGACATTAATCAGGAAAAATGATGAGATTATAAATTAACTTTCGTCTATATAAAAATATCTATGATATTAAAATTATGAATTCGCAAAGAAAATGAAATTAATACTGAAGAGTGAATTTGAAAATAAGTAATCACAATGGGTGATTTATAAATTATAATACAAAATATTTATGCCAGGGGTCACAAATGCTAATATTTTCTCTGTTTGCAGAATTCAAAAAACGAAGAAAGAAGAACGGACAGCAGAGGAACCATTACAGTGTTACCATATCAAAAAGATGGAGAACGCAGATCCAACAGTTGCTGATCAAGTCATGAATGTAACGCTAGGAAGGACACCTATATCATCGAAGGAGTCAAGAAACAAAAAGAACCACATGAAACCACATACCACATATAAGTTATCAAGAACTTTTATAGCTTTTTAATGATCAGCAGATTAATCTTTGAATCATAACAAAAATTACCGACACATCATTTTAATTATTATATTAATTGATGACTCAGCTTGTTTACTTAATAGAAGTACGCGGTCTATTAGGTGAGCATATGAATTGAATACAGATGAATTAATATTCATACTGTTAATATTTAGAAATAAATATTTTTTCATTTTGAAATACTAATTAGATTTTGATGATTAGAAAATTTTAAAGTCAAAATAAATTAGGAATTTGCAGGAATAAACTATTTTTAAATTAATATACGTAAATGAAATGGTTATTTATAACTAATTTGCAGTAAAATATTAAACGAACTTTAAATTTTTCTGAAAGAATTTGATAGTAAATTTTATTCAATAAATTAATTAAAAGATAGAAATTCTATTTTTTAACGGAAGGATGTTAATTTTAATAGCACGATTGTTGAATCAATGTTAATTTTTAGAATATTTTAGAGAGGTCAGTGAACCCATTATGATAATTATATTGAAAAAACAATATTTTATGAAGTATCTATGAAATTATAATTGCTTTTAAAATAAAACGACACAGAATTTGAATGAAATTAAGGAATTTCATATAATGTTTATGATGTAATATGTTTATTAAAAATAATTTTTTTAACAAATTTATAATCATGTCAGAAAACGTCAAAATTTTTAATATATGAATAATTAAGGAACCTTGTTTATTTTTAGTGTGACACTTATATATTTGTTTGGAAAGTAAAATAATTTTATTAAAGCTAACGTAAAAGAAGAAAAAAATGAATTGAATGTTTGTTTGAATCAAATTAAATTTTACAAGTTAAATTGAAATAATTTTTTTGATGGTTTAAAGCAAAAATGTCACAATATGTTAAGTTCAGTTTTGATGTGTATTCATACTATTTTTGATGTTATATGTAAGTTTGAAATATTATATATACATAGTATATTTTCTTTTTTGGATTTCTGAAGACTCTATTTAATATCGACATTCAGAAAAAAAAAGAGGGGAAGAAACGAATTATTATTAAATAAATGTTTAAAATTCTTGCAGTTATAGGTTAGATGTTTATGATTGTTCAATTTGAATTTTAGAATTTTTCAATTTGAGTTTTAATGTTTTGAATTTTAGGATTGATTAAAATGAGATTTATGTTTTTAAATTTTAGAATTATTTAATTGAAAATGAGGTTTTGAAATAAATATTTTAAAAATCATTTTCAATTTAAATAGAACGGGGAGATATGTGATGTAATGATTTGATATAGTTATTACGTCATTAGTATGTCACTATAAATGTAAGCTTTGTAGAATGAACGAGTTAGTTCGTAGGTAGACAGTGAGTTACCAATTGGCTCGCATGAGATACACATCTAATCTCAAGTCTTAGTTAGTGAGACCATTACTTGTGAGTGTTTTAGTGAAGTGAACAGTGCATTTATATTTGCTTAATAATAGAATATAATCTCTTCAAAGTTTTATTCGAACTCTTTATTATCCTAAATACAGTTAAGCATGGACCAGAGGCCTGAGGTCGGAACCATATTGGCAAGGTGGTTCTAGGGCATGGGACCATGAGTATTTAGTAGAAAGAGATATATTGAGAAAAAGGAATCTGAAAGATAAGATACAGAGTAAGATTCTAATCACACGTAACCCATATCGTGGACCGTTATAAGGTTTCACAGTTGATGAGATAACCGACAAGGGGAACCATCACAGTGCCATCGGGTGGGATATAACCTTCTTTCTGTTTTTCGTCAAAGCCGAAGAACGAACAATTGCCTGGAAAACTTTAACAAGCAATTGTTTGGCAAAATAAAGATCGCCCATCCGATGGTATTAATTTTTTTGGGTAATTAATGTTAGGATATTGTAACAATGTTAGCATACTTTTAATAGGAGAAAATTAGAATCGTACTATACGCATGGATAGGATAACACTTTAAATAGAGCATATGAAGTTCCTTAGTAAATAGTCCCTATAGTTAATAAGATTGTCAAAATTTAAATGTTAAAAAAAATTATAAATTAGGATATGTATCATGATTACGAGTAGGTAGATTATAAGTCGCTTGTTTTCCAATAAATGTTACCCCTGAAGACGGATATCACGAAGATTTCTGAAAGCTTGGGAAAATTCAAACTACTTCTTGTTGAGTTCTTCATCCTACATAATGCAGCAACCAAGGAGTCCTCTATTTTCTACAATCATACAATTTTCTTGTTGGCTAATATTTAAATCAAATATAAAAATAACCCTAAAATAGGGAGGGGTATTTGAATAGATTCTTAGTTCACATCCCTACATGAAATAGGGATGTGAACTAGGAATTTGCCACAAATGGTAATAAGACTGAAGTATGGATCAAATTTTCATATAATTGTAGTACTGTAAACATTTAATTTCCCAACCCCGAAAAATCACTTAGTAATTTTTCGAGATTGGGAATAGGGATCATTGGGATGATTGTAAAGGAGTGAAATCATTGGGGTGCAGATTGTACAGGAGTGAAATCACTGCACTGAGAGAAATAATTTTTGGACATCAAACAATACACTGTAGTTTAACTCATTGTGGGTTGATTATGCGCTAAAGTAGTTAATTCCAGTAATGTGCTAGGTGTAGATGAACTACAGCATGTGGTTTAATTCTCTAGTCAGTATAAACTCACAAAATGTAGGTAAAATTTTATATTTCTGTGGTTAGCAATACGCATCATCTATGTCAGTTCACCTTACCTACAATACAAATCAAAATTAAACTTGCATGTGGGTAAATTATTTTCCTTTGTCAGTATATATAACCATCGTCTATGTAGTTAGAGTATTACTATGAAATTATTAATCACATGTATGTAAATTTAATGTAAATCAGGCGGGAAACTGGAGTGGCGCGTCAGTCTCAGTAAAATATCAAAGAAGGTAGGTGTGTAATTTGGTAGTAACCTTAATTTAATTTCAACTATGTCCAGTGCTTAAATTTATAGAAATAGCTATATATATCAGAACATAAAATAGGCTAGAAAAGTTTTGTGTGATCAATTCATTCTGAAAAATAGAAAATCAGCCTACCTATTTATAATTGGAAAAGGTCCAAGGCAGAATCTCCAATACCTTGCAGCATAGCCTTTAGGTAGCTGACTATAATCTTTAGTTTGCTCTAGCCTCTACTTCTAGGGTGCTTGTATGTAATATAATCCTAATTACAATATAATATATTGGTGTAAACTTTTTGAAGTCTCTGTCAGACTGTCTACCACAGTGTCACTCTTAATTTCTGACTCTCTGCCATGGCCAGATTGCAGAAACTGGTAGTGTGCTTTCTAAGAAATCCTCTATGTTTTCCTTCTCTTCTAAGAAAAATACATGTATATAAGAGAAGAAATCAATAACTGTTTGCACAGATAATGTTAAAATACAGACTGATGCCAAAGTAAAATTATGTGGTCCATGAACTCTCCAATTTTTTCACCAGTTCTCCCAGATTGTATTTGATGGTAAACTTGGTTGTTTTTTCTTTTCTCATAAATTAATATTCTTTATATATCACTATTTTGCCTTTAATATTGTGAGTGAAAATTGCTAAATCAATAATATTAGTCAGTTATCTAGTGTATGGAAGACTAGCCAATTAAATTAATTTGTTTGCTGGCTTTTTCAAGATTTTTTTTTTGAAAAGTAAGAGTACCTAGTTCTGTGCACCACTTACAGACTAATAATTATCTTCTAAATTTCATAATTATCTCTGATGACTTGATTGTTCTGTTGGCAGTCTGCAGAATATGGAATATTTTTTATCCTTTTCTGTGAAAATTATCTTTAGGTTTCTTTTACTTTTATTTCAATGAGAAGTTGAGAACAATAATCAAAATAGATTTTTTTGAGATCAGTTTCTATGGACTTTGATATATGATGATCAGTTAATGGGATTTTTAAAATTCAGTGCATTTAATATATTCAATTGTAACCTGTATGCCAAGTAGATTTTTAAATAGTGTATTCTTTACTATCAAATATTTTAATTTAAACACCAGACTACTGAAACTGGTAAATTGTTCTAAAATTCTCTATTTTGCATTCTGTTTTCAACAAAATAAATTTAAATTGAAGAAAATAAGTATTTTTTGCACAGAAAATATTTAAAAAATTAATATTCAGCAGATTTGATTTGAGATAGTTACTTTCTGGCTCTTGGTAACAATTTAATTAATTGGGACTGAAATGCTCTCTGAAATCAACCTAAATTTCAGAATCTCCCACTGCTTCTATAGAATTTTAACTTTTTATAGATACCATGACTTTCATATGGCTCTTTTTCAGAGAAATATGATATGAATTTTTGGTAACAGTAGCTACAAAGTGATTGAAATTCAGTAGCCAGTACTACTTCTTTACATTTAATTCTATGTTGTCATCAATAGCTGCATGATAGCTAATTGATTATTTTTCTCATTCAATTATATTCATTCTCTGCTTTCAAATCTACTATATTTAATTCTAATTTAGGGAAGTCCATTGGATAAAGGAAATATGTTCATGCTGTTACCTAATCTAAGACTGTTTATATCTCTTGCGGATGATTATTTTAACAATTAAGTCAATTATCATTATATTCATTGTGAATTTTAGTTTATTTGCTAATCATTGCTACATAGCTAGTCAGTAATTAGCTTTAATCTCTCAATTGTACTAACTATTCTCAACAATTTCTTAATTCCATATTTTTTGCAGACACCAGAGACATTCTAATGAAGACTTTTGGGGTGGCTGGCCTACTTTTGCTAACATCATCACAACAACAAGAGATTGAGGCCAACTACTGCTGATGTTGGTGTTAACTTTTAGAGGTAAGTTTCTGTAAGTTTAACCTATTTATTTGACTTTAGCTAACTATGAATGAGAAGATCTTCATTAATTGATGCTTTGTAATTTTCTTTTCAGTCATATGGCTAACTATTGAAGAGGATAGCTTGGCTAGAGAAGTAATCTTCCTTCTTAGTCTCATTCCAGCCACCCATCTTCAAAGTCTTCTGAAGTTGATCAATATTATGTTTCCTCTGATGACATTATGTTTTGGGTGCCAACACTTTTTGAAGGCGATTGATGTAGCCTTTTAAACTATTCCAAGTTTTGAGTTTGCAATATTGCAAGGAGTGCTGAAACATTTTTTTACTTTACTGTGAACATCATTGTACGATATTCTTTCAATGTTATGTTATGAAAGCTCCATGCGTCACTGTTTTGGTGAGTCGCTTTGAGAAATAGCTAGCTGTGAACAATTCAGTTCATGAACTACTAAATGACTTTTTATTTGTTTGGGTACTTAAATCTTAAGTTGCAGTTTCTTCTTTGATGGTGTAATCTCAAATTTAGTAATCTATTAAATGAGTTAATAGAATTGTTATATTTCTTGAATATTTTATTCATGTTTAATAATACATAAATTGGTAACTTCTTCAATTTTTATAGCTTCTGAGAAACTATTATAATTTTCTACTTACTAATGTTTACCAAGAAATGTGTGTTTCTGAAATTGTACATTTTATATTAAATGTAATTAATTAATTTTGAGTTTTATTACAATGATTTGTTAAATATGGAAAGATTTGCCAAATATCCAATTTAATTATTTATATTGTATCTATTTTAACTAACTTAACACAAGTATTATCACTCTATATTTATTAGTTAATCTTCATGCTGTATTATATATGAATTTGATTACTACAGTATTTTGTAATTGAGTGTAGCTAAAGTAAACATTATCCAAGTGGCTAAAATAAAATGCATGTAGGTAAAATTGCTTAGCGACTGTAGTTTGAAGGATTAGTTTATCAGTTAAAATTCTTTTACATGAGGTTTGAATTGCATGCATGTTGGTAAAATAGACAACCAGCTGTAGTTTAATTAATAAGCATGTAGGTAATGTTTAACCACATCTGTGGTTTAAATTGCTTGTATGTAGGTAAAATAGACATTCAGCTGTAGTTCGAATGGTGATAGATGTAGGTAAGATAAAGTACATGCATGTAGGTAAAATTACATTATAAATTCATGATGTTTGATTCAAACCACAGCTGTGGTATGGTTTAAAAACGACCAACATTGTGGTTTGTATGAAACTATATATAGGTTCGGTTAAGTACACTTTTCTTTCAGTGTGTGGTGCGGATTGTACAGGAGTGAAATCATTGGGGTGCAGATTGTACAGGAGTGAAATCATTGGGGTGCAGATTGTACAGGAGTGAAATCATTGGGGGTGAGGACTGTAAAGGAATGAACTTGGGCGCTGATTCTACAGGTAATATTGAAGTAAATTAGTAATATTAAAGTAGAAAAATATAATAATGAAACAGTTGGTAGTCATATGTAAACATGTTTGGAACTTGTCGCGTAGGGTAGGGTGTGGTGCTACTTTTTAGCCCGTGTTACAGACAGGACTTTGAATCTCTTGATCAAAATGTCCCTGATTGTTATAATCGTTATCGATTAATTAATCATTTTATAGGTATTTGGCTACCAAAATTTTAATTTGCCTTCCCAACTTGAATGACCTACTTATGTGAGGTCATTAATTATTGAATACTTTTCACAGCCCTGTGCCAATTATCTCTCGAACCAGTACTGACTGGTCCGAGGATTACCGACCACTATAATTATAATTATTCTAATGAGAATTGTACTTGGTCTGGTTTGGAGGCGTAAACTAAATGTATAGTCATTATTCACAAAAGGAATGTGGAGAATTGTACGAAAATTATTTATTTTACCTGGCATATATATCTAAAAAATTTAGGGGTACATAGTTAGGTATCACAACGGTAAAGCGGTACAAACTAAAAAAAGGTTGGGAAACCCTGATTTAGATAAATAACAGTTTCGTCACAATTGTAGATATCTAGTGGCCGATAATGGAAGTCTTCATCATCAAGTCTTTTTCAGCAGTTGAAAATATTCGTGCGCGGAAAATTGCCACTAGGAAGATTGCCACCGGGAAATCTGCCACTGTTGGAAAACTGTCACCCGGAAGATTGCCACTATTAAATATATTTAACAAATTAAAAATATATTTTACTCTGTAAGAAAATATCGAACTGAATACAAAAGTATTCGAATTTTATGTGAATAAAATTTTCAGTGACAAACGAAAAAAAAAATATTTGAGTCAATAAAAAAAATAACGAACTGAATACAAAAGTATTCAAATGTTTAAAAAAATGTTCACTGTTCGTTCATCTTTTATTGATAAGTTAAAAAAAACTTTAACCTTGAAACAATCGATGAGCCTGAGAGGCACATTTCGGTTTGAAATATTTAAGCATAATTTGATAACTAATTGATTTGAGTTACTGAAATTCTTTGACTTTTATTGTCTATGACGCAACTATTCATAGTATGATTAAATAATTGAGAGAGGGACACAATCCACAACATCTACATTTATGAATAGGAAAGAGAAACTAAGAAATAGATAAAACACCTTTCAGTTACATAATGTAAGCTACCATAACTATTTAACCGTGGAAATAATTAATCTGTTACCATATCAATGGATCGTACAAAAAAAAATGTAACGTGACACAACAGTATGGACCACAAAAACGAACACACGAATTAAACTGGGTATTACTTCCAAAGAAATAAAAATATTTTAATTCTTTTTATAGCATAAAGTTCAAAAAATATATTCTTATCACTCTATAGAGTCTAGCAAATGACGTGAAATTGGTAATATTATAATTCTGAATATAATACAAAAAGAATTAAAATAACGATTTACTCCAAAGTTATTAGCAGTTTAATTAGAGATTCCTCTTTCGTGGTCCATTCTGCACACAAGAATAAACATTATAAAGATACTAAGTGTATTTTAGTGCACTTGTGAATGAGAAAAAATAACTTGACTAAAGTCTAGTAGGTCTGAGAACTTTAAAATGGTTTAACCTCTTAAGAGGACAATTTAAAATATAAGCTAAGAATTAATTGCGTATCAGCACACTCACACCCACCGACAGAAGAATTACTTAGATTGTAAAACTTGTAAAAATGAGATGTGCTCATTGTGGAAATTCTTATATTTCAAATTTAGATAAACATTGCATTCAGAATCTATCATTCATTTTTGTGATTTTCGAAAAAAACAGTAAATTTATTATATAAGTATGGTGGCAATTTTCCGGGTAGCAATCTTCCCACCGTGGCAATTTTACCAGTGGCAGTTTTCCCGGTGGCAATCTTCCCAGTGGCAATTTTCCTAGCACCGAAAATATTTTCCACTATCAAGTAATGGACAACTAAAGTGTCAATAAGGATTGAAAAACAGGAGGGGGGGGGGAGGCTTATGACCTACACCCGTCGCATGGAGAGCTTTCCTCTATCTAGGCTATCATGTTTTCGTAACGAAGTGTAGTCTGGATGACGCTTCTTGAAGCCCATCCACCATTTTTGGCAGAAAGATTATTCCAATATAGTTTTGTCAATGCAACATGCGTCAATAAGTATTTGGTTAATGGAAAGGCTCTGAGCGCCTTGTACTACAGTACTCTATGTACTCACAGAGGCTCCATTCTTGTTCTTCTGACAAAGCTGTTGGCCTTCCACCACCTTCACAATCTTATTTTACTTTTCCTTTCAGACGATCGGATAAAGTTTTCCGAGGTGCATTAAATGTTTTCGCAGCTTCAGACATATTCATTCTGGGGTACGGTCAAGAGCCCCCCCCGGTCATGAGCACCCTAGGTCATAAGCCCCCGGTCACGAGACCCCCCCCCCCCCCTCCCTGTTTTTTTAATCCTTATTTACCTAGTTAAACAAATGAAGGACTACTTAGATAGAAATAACTGAGAGTTGCTAATGTAGTTTGTTGTACTGCACACTTCATGATTGTTTAATGACCTGGCAGGGGGGTTCGGGGGGCGGCACGCCCCCCGATATACATATATTTTATGTCTAATGAACTTCAAAAGTGTCAATAAGGATTAAATAATATAGGTAAATAAGGATTTAAAAACAGGGGGGCTCATGACCGGGGGGGGGGGGGGGGCTTATGACCTAGGGGGGCTCATGACCGAGGGGGGCTTATGACCGGGGGGGCTCATGACCTACACCCGTTTCCACTGACGTCAGCACTCTGATTCAACTTCTAGCCAATCAGCGTTAATGAATACCAACAACTTAGTGTTGTCAAAGACAATATCGTACCTACATAGGTTTATACTCGCTTGGTGTACCCAAGGAAGTTATAGTACTGGAACTATAACAACGTCTATCAGCTACATTATCAGGTCTGTTTTTCAGTCACGCCATATTAATGGAATAAATTAATCATTAAAATATCTTAAATTTATTTAGAAAAATACATACTAAATATACATGAGAACTATTCGATGAATGACGAAGTTAAGTATATTTATCAATTTAAGAAATATTTATCATTTCTTATCATACATTATATATTCAAACGATACTAAAATCAATTTATTTACTTATTCAGCCTAGCTAATTTATGATAAAATAATATTACTTTCAAATTTTCTCAAAGTTCATTTCTAGTAGCTAGCTACCTATAATATTAATAGTTATTTTATTCTTACCATGTCATGAACAATGGCATGTACAGTCAGCAGTTGGCTGAACATGGATGGCACCGTCTTGAAAGTGCCATCCATGTGTAGCTCACTGGAAGTCACACTTGCCAGTGTGGGTGAAATGAAAATAAAATTTTCTCCAGCTTCGTTCAGGTTTTGCCTGACATGATAAAAGGTATCCCCCCGGATACTAGTTGAAAATCTGTTAAGAAAATCGTAAATAATTATATTTAAATTATATTAGTATCATAGTATGATATTTTTGAATCAATTTTTTTATTGGCGATTAAATAATATAAGCAATGAACAACTTACTTCAATACAGGACAATCATAAAACAAAATAATGTTCATTGAATTATCTATTTATTGATCAAATAAAGGATGTTTATGCAATTTGAGGTTAGTTTAATAATGAAACTAACATCATTTTTTAAATATTTACAATCTATTATCTGTCCAAAGGCCATTACTTCTACATCACACCCTTTGATCCATTTTACATTTAAATCATATAATATATAATGAATAACACCTACCTGTCTTCAGAATTTAGAATCATTTGCAGCTCTTCGGTGTTGGAAGGAGCTGCTGGCATAAGCTTCCTTCTCTTCTTCCGCATCGAATTCTCAATTTCAGAGAAATTACCGGTGCCGAGGGGGAACCTTAAAAGTACATCAATAAAAAGTATATAAATGAAAAATTCAACTTGGTGGATTAAGAGATAGAGTAATCACCCAATTACCGAACGAACCCAGTTTCCGAACAGTATATAATAACCCATTAATAATAATAATAACCAGTGGTTGATTTGGTTTGTGAGAGTAAGATGTGAATATTAGGTTCAGTGAAGTGTGTTTGTGAAATGTTTCAGGATATAAGAGTGCCGTATGTGATATAGGAGTCATTTAAAGTTACACTGGTGAATAAGATCAAGTAATTCGGCACATCGTGATAAGAAACATGTATAAAAATTTGCCGATTTATCTTCCCATTAGCGCTCTATCAGATTTGTTATGATTCGTTGACCGCATTCATAATGTAAACAAACCACTGTGACAAACAAATGACGATCCTTCGAAATTAATTCGATTCATAGCTTGTTCGGTAAATGGGTTCAAATAATATACTGAACACAGATTCCGAACAACCTGTTAGGAAATATGGGATGCGATCTATATTATCGAATATGATACAAATTATTGATTTTCAATGCTTTTCTCTTCAGATAATTGATACCTTATTCAAACAGATAGTAAATAATGAAAAAAACAAAATTAAAATCTTACACTGAGAATGATGTACTCAATGCAATTGCCGAAATCCAAGCAGGAACAATAAAATATCGACAAGCCGCACAGAAATACAAGGTTCCCATTTCAACTTTGTGCGATAAAATAAAACACCGCATTCCACTTGTACCATCGAGAACTGGTAAATATTATCTTTCATATTAAAATGATTTAATCCATACTGTATATTATAATATTCATTGCTCCAAATATATTAAAGGTCCCCTCCAAGCAAATATTTTTATTGTCTTTTTCAACGATGCTAATGTTTCTTATCATTTTGCTGCAAACTGCATTGAATTTGGTAGCATATTTTTAATTTTATATGCTTTTAAAGATTTTTACAATCAAAAATCTACAAAACCTACTTTACTTCCGACTTACTAATTTAAGAAATTTTCAGCCTGAAGAAAAAGAATGTACACCATTTGTTTTGATTGTCAACTAGGTATTAGGTTTAATAAATCCATTTAATATTCGTATAAAGGTATATAATTGTATGAACTTATAATAGAAACGTTTATATATTTTAGGAAAGAATTAATATCTATAATAATGGCCGAAAACGCATGGTTTGTTTATAAAATTCAAATTTGTAATCAAAACAAAGAGTGTGCAATCTTCTTCTTGAGCATCAGATTAGTGATTCGCTCAATTGTTGCTCACAGAATACTAAAAAACTTCAAAAACAAATTATACAATATATAATGAACCGAATTGTATGCAGTTTACAGAATAATGATCGTAGACCTTAGTTCTATAATATTATGTTATAAAGTCATTTTTTTCCCGGAGCCTGGAGAGGACCATTAAAAGTTATAATTGAAGAAATCTGTATAAGCTAATAATTGATGAAAGAAAAACTTGCAGTTGATATTTGATATATAGATATATTAGTTGTGTACATATATTAAGATAATATTTATTATATTACATTACATCATTCAATTATTTAATCTTTCCGACGACCAAGAATGGAGGCTGGTAAATTGGTTATTGACCATGTCCAAAATTGGATATGGAATCAGCAGAAATGAAATTCCTTTTCTTGTCAAGGATCTTTTGGATAAGGCAGAGAGAGATGGTTATGTGATTGAAGAAGGCAAGAAATTCATCGAAAATAAGCCTAGCAAAAATTGGGTTGCTCGATTCCTTGCTCGCCATCCACAAATTAGTCCTAGGACATCGGAAAATCTCGGTTTCCAACGAACATTCGTGACCGAAAATAAAATTAGGGAATGGTTCGATGATCTCCAGAAATTCTTACTCAATGAGCATCAAATTCATGCGTCAGATTTCTTTAAGAGAGACAATGCTCATAGAGTCTTTAACATTGATGAGAGTGGCTTTCCTCTGCAGGGCACCAATCATCGCTTACAAGTGATTGCAGAGAAAGGCTCCAAAAACGTATATCGTGTTGCTCCAGACACCAAGGAACAAGTCACGGTATTAGCCTGTGTAGCTGCAAATGGAGCTTTCGAAAATCCACTTGTCGTTTTCCCTGGAGTTCGTACTCCAAAATTTACAAACTTGAACTCTGTTAATCCTGACGACTATTCGCTGGGTTATTCTGCAAACGGTTGGATGAACACCTCAGTTTTCTTCACCTGGTTCTCTAGTGTTTTTTACGAAGCCATAAAAGACAGAGTAGAGTTCCCGGTGATCATTTTCTTGGATGGGCACACAAGCCACATCAACTTGGAAATATCTGACTTTTGCCAGGAGCGTAACATTATTCTCTATTGCTTCCTCCCACATGCAAGTTTTGTGATGCAACCATTGGATGTATCTATCTTCGGACCTTTAAAGAAAAAGTGGAACAAATCAATTGATGACTTCAGAACAATCCACAGGGTATCAATTACACGTTCCCACTTTTTCCCAGTGTTCGATAAGGCTTGGAAAAGTGCTGTTGCTTCTCCACAGAATGTGATATCCGGGTTCAAATCTTGTGGCTTAATCCCATTCAATGTGGAGAACATCAATTATGGAAAACTTCTAAATGCAACATCTGCAAATAAAGCATATGAAGATTCAAATCCCACGAATCATTTGTCACAGGCAAAAGCTTATGAGCGTCTCGGAATGATCAAAATATTCCAAGTTATTGAAAGATCTCTTTCTAATGATATCAAACGAACGTTTGAAAATCGCATTGAAGAAGATTATGATCTTGAAGACGACACTCACAAAGGAATGCTCTGGAAGATTTATAGAGGTGCGACAGATGCATTGAAGAATATTGATGTGAATAATAACGAAAATGATCAAAATAATGTCGAGAACATTACCACTGGATCCGATTACGACAGTACCACAAGAGCTACAAATGAAAGCAGATCGGTCGATTCTCCAAATATTGTATCCTTGCAGACAATTTCCTCACCTACTGTAGTAACAGAGTCTACACTACCAGTACCAAGAATGCCACTTGCCTGTCTTGCCACAGAACCGGAGCAACCAGATCCAACAGTTGCTACCTCTTTAACGACTAACATAATGGATATTGGGCAACCTGGACCAAGTGGCCTGCAACAAAAAGTTGCTCTTAAGACTCCAACTAGAGTACGTGTAGAAAATTACAATTATTCGCCATTCAAAAAGTACCTCGTCATACCTGAAAAATTATCATCGGGAAAGAAATCAAAAACTAATGTAAAAGTTCCCTATGCAGTGAGTGGGAAGGACTTCATGAATAATCAACTAAGGATTCAAAGAGAAAAAGAAAAGCTTGAAGAAGAAAAAGAAAATAGAAAGAGAGAGAGAGGCTAAAAAATTATTGAAACTAGAGACTAAGAAAAATAAAGTTGATAAGAAAGGGAAGAAAAGGCTTTTTCCTGAGGAGGAGGATAACTTAATCGATGATATTACTTATGTTGAATCTGATTCGGATATGGAAGAGCTGCAGGATTTTGATTCGTGCTGTTATGCTTGTCTTGCAAATGACTACCTTAATGAACCAAATTGTTGGATTGGCTGCAATAAATGCCCAAGGTGGTTCCACAAATCATGTTTGTCAGATGATATTGAACAAATGAGCAGTGATGAGCTTGCCGTTTTCAATTTCATCTGTCAAACATGCTCAAAGCAGAGAAAATGCATAAAACTATAAGATAAGGAAATTAAAAATATATATTTATATATAGCATAAATTTAAATATATATATATATATATATTTAAAAGGAAAGATTATTATATTTTTAAGTTTATGTTTCAAGTTTTATTTTGTATTTTTCTTTTATAATATTTATAGACAAATTTTATATTATTTCTAACTGGACTGTTCTCTATAAGTAAACCTTTCACAAAATAATCAAAAGTAAATTATTTTCCCTTTAGTAATTATAAGATTTAAGCAATATACATTGATTGCATTCATTTTCTTGGATCACGAAACTATCTCAAATGAAGCCAATTTTAAGTAATCGTCTTATCGAACATCGTATTTTTTGCTTTGGGTTCAATGTCATCATTGCTTTGTATGCAATAGTTTCGTGATCTTTGATACTGAATTGATATTATAATAACTACCTATTGCTAATAGGATAAAAGAAATTAAGTTAGAAGGAGCCCAGACCCATAAAAAGTGAAGACTCTGAGTCAGATAATAAATTTTCTAAAAACTCAGTTTTAATCGTTCACTTTTTTTGCATATATCGTGATAATCTGTTAAGAGTTTCGTTAAAAATTTAACATTCTACAGCGTATTTAAAAAAAGTAAATAAAAAGGGCTTGCGCGAGGATGAAATATACGAAAAAAAGTCATAAGAGGTATAAATTCATTTTATATGGATGTAAAATCAATAGATTCTACTACTTTTTGTAACAAATATGAGAAAATAAAAATGATTTACCATTTGAAAGTTGTTTTTGAGATAAAATTGATATTTTCATATAAATCATTTCACCGTTAATTTTTACATCCTATTCGATACCCTCAAAATGCAGCTTTTAAAAGAACAGATTTTTTGTTGTGACAATTTTTTTAAACACTAAGTTTTACGCAGGTTCACCCTCATTTTGAACAACATTTTCTGGAAAGATTTCCATCAACTATAAAACCTTATTGATAAATGCTAATAAGTTCAAAACTGAAGAAATCACTTTAAATTTGAATAAAAAGTGATCATGTCGCAAAGAATGAACACATGAAATGTTAATCTTTTTCATGAACAGTTTATTGAGAACCCAAAAATATCAATCAGAAAGTAAGGATTAGATTTAATTTAAGACATTTCACCGAATTGTTAAACACGATGTGATAAATCATCCTTTCCAGATGCATGTAAGGCTCAAACTCTTAGAACTGATTTACCGCACCGTCTAAAATTTTGCAAAATTGTTTCTGCAAAGAAATGCACATTTTGTAGAAGATATCGTGATTGGTGATAATTCCATGAATGAAAGAGTCAGTAACAAAAACGTTATTTGAATGAAAAATAGTACGATTTAATTTTTACTACTACCATATGGAAATAAATTATTCCTATTATGAACTTTTTTGAGTTTTTCGTCCCCGCGCAAGCCCTATTTATTTACCTTTTTTTAATTCGCTGCAGGATGTTTAATATTCGTCGTAACTCTTAACAGATCATCACGATAGATGCAGAAAAAGTAAACGAATAAAACAGTGTTTTTAAAAAATATCTAGCTTTGATAGTTTGTAAAATAAACTAGTTTGAAAATGGGTTTCCTTTTTTTTGCGCCAATAAATACCAGGTTATAAATCAATATCGCATCGAAATATATATTGATAAATAATAATCAATTCATAGTACTACGTATTAAATAGTTTTTGTTTTGTTCGGTAATCGGGTGTTCGGTAATATGGACCTTGTTCGGTGTGTGTTCTAATTGGGTTTTGTTCGGTAATTGGGTGTTCGGTAATATGGACCTTGTTCGGTGTTTGTGTTCTAATTGGGTTTTGTTCGGTAATTGGGTGTTCGGTAATATGGACCTTGTTCGGTGTTTGTGTTCTAATTGGGTTTTGTTCGGTAAAGTGGGAAAATCATGAAAAAATAGGACACTAATAAAATCATCACCGAAAAAAAATAGCTGCTTCACAACTTAGTGGCTTGAAATTTATGCTATGACAACCCCCGCACTATCGTTCTTTGAAATCAAAACAAACATAAACGCAATGGTAGGTATTATTCAAGAGCGAAATGGGGGTATGTCAGAATTGTTCGCTAATTGGGTGATTACCCTAGGGAAATATGTAGATCAATAAATTGATATGAAATTTATTTACCTTTCAGCCTCTTCATCAAATATATTTTTTAGGGTGTTTGACGAAGAGGCTGCTCTCTTCTTACAAGCATTATATAATAATATTTTATCTTTTTCCCCGTGAGAGGGCAAATGATTGTGATTTCCTTTAGTGGAAAAATTTATTCCTCTCGCATCAGTTTCAGTTTTGCTGAACTGCCCTCTGACACTGCATTCTTTTCTATTGCAGGTTACGTATGTTTTCGGTCCTTTTTTTGAATCCAGATTTTTCCGATATAAGTACCCATCGTAAGGTACTCTATGGTACAGGAACGTATCCTCTCTAGATCCTGTTATTTTTGCGATTTCCATTGTGTGTGCTGTAAAAAGTATATATTAGTTCCATCATGATATTGAAACTACTAGATAAAACAAAATACCGTTACCTATATCCATCTCATCATTGCAATAAAATTTAATCAATGATTACATAATACTAAACAGCAATTGGTTCATAATTTATTAATGACAGATGATATATACCTAAAGGAGCTAGTAAAAAATAGCCAATTCAATTTTCTTTGCTTTAATAATATAGCAAAAACGAACATCAGACTACTTTACCTACTTAAAAAATAAATATATTATTCAAAAGAATAAACCACCTAACTAATTTAAACTATATGCAAATATAAAATATCAGTAACACAGTATTATGTTGCTACTTACCATGCAGAGACAAATTTTCAATAGTTTATTTGTTATTGTTCGATGTTGCCAAATGAGCGCGAAATAATGAAATCTGATTTTACCCTAGAGACCACATTCAAATGTTAAAGATAGGAGTAGATTTCGATTACATATTTGATAAAATATAAATAGATAAACAATAAAAGTTTAAAGTGAATACATCTGTTTAAATTAACTGGGATAATTAAATTACTGTTGAGCATGGTTAGGTCAAAACAACTATAGGTATATTTTAAGAGTGTAAATATTATTTTATGGTATAAAGGGGCTAAAGTGGTGAGTAAAGTTGTAAAATCCAAGCGTGCATATGGTCAATATTGTGGAAGGAAACAATCTAAGAAATCTACAAATACATCCACTACACTACGTCTGATGATAAAAAACAACAACTCGACCACAGATCCTTATGAACTGCAAATAAAATGGGTTGGATGCGAGACTCTTCGATGCCCACATTGGTTATGTGCCAGAGGTGTGCCTATTTAATGCATTTGTATTTTGTTGTATGCCTATATATTTTGTTGAGTCACTGATAATGTTATTTATTGTCATTTTATATTGTTATTTACTGTAATTCAATACTAATTTTATATTGCTATTTTTTGTTATTCTATAGTGTTTTTTTTTGTATTGTATTTATATTGCTATTTTTGAGTTGAATATGCATTGCTTATAAGGAATTTGCTAATGTGATCAACAGGTTTTATAATACATATAGGGATAATATTTTTGCTGCAAGCCGCTAGGAGCGCAGCCTAAGAACCCCTGATGTTTGGAGATTACGGAAGAATCGTCACTACTCAAATGATAGTCTGACTTATTCGCTACACTTTCTAGAATCTAGAGAATAGAATTCCAATATAATAATTTCAAATGTCAAACTTCGATAAAATGTTATCGTATGGAATAAGTAATTTAGACCGATTTTGAACAACTAAAATTGCTTCTTCTTCAATAATGAATCGATTAGGTTGAAACAAGCTTCAATTTGTAGTCTGGTAGATATATTTTATTGTTATGCTTTACGATACTCTGATTGATGTCATAGTACAACAAACAAACTGATACAAAACATCAAAAAACTCTTTCACCCATTTTATTCTGCTCGTTTCGCAATATTGCTAGTTTGCAATTCCTTTCCAAAACTAAATAAAGGAAGCAATCTTTGTGTACAAAGTTTCATTTAAATATAGCGCAAAAATGCAATGAACATTTATATCTAACTTATAAAAAATCATATTATGAACAGTACCAAAATGACTAATAGTTTACAGATATACAAAGTGTTCAAAATTAATAGGTAAAATATGTTAACTTCTGCCGGATGTAGACTACAGGCAACACTTTCCAATATTTTTAATTTAAGAAAGATTTTAAACTATTGCACTTTTTGTACTATATGAACCCTAAATAACATTTTTTTAAAATAAATAAAGGGGTTAGTATGAACTTGTTAATTCTTCTTGCTGCATTAGATAGTGATTTTTCGGGTTGAGAAGAGATTAAGAATTAGGAACAAGTATAAGGATTGTGTGCAATTCACAAGATTGGGTACAATTTTCTCAGGATTGGGTGTTGTTCTCAGGGTTGGGTGTTGTTCTCAGAATTGGATGAAAGTGTTGTGATAGCTTGGATTTGATAATTTACTGTTGTAAGTTTGCCGCCAAATCTGAGTTAATAATATAATATTTTTATTGAAGTATGAACAGTACAGTACATTATATAAGAGTATTTTACAAAGAGTATAATGAAAAAAATGTAGCTTTCAATATTCATACATTAAAGGAAAATAAATAAATTCAAACCCATTCGAAGTTCGATGTGAACTTTTTGGGCATTAGGATTTAACAAAGGGAAGAGATTATCAAAGTTAACAATTCACTTTTCATGCAAACTGATTAGGTATTTCTTATATTTTTTTTTAATTTTAATGGTTGGACAGTTTTGGATTTCTGATGGAATGCTAGTTTTATTTTTTTTTTTTGGACCTATAAAAGTTAGGGATCTTTGGCATTGAGACAATCTTTGAAAAGTAGGAACTACTGTGCTATAATGAATAGGAAGAGTAATATTGCCTGAGGAGGAAAGCTGTGAGTGCCGATAGCAAGTTTATAATTATCATTAATGCGAAGAAATTCACTTTTTGCAAATAAGGGTTGCGATGGTGCCAAATAATCAGAACAAGTTATTTTTCTGATTATGCGCTTTTGAATAACCACAAGATGATTAAGATGAATGTCAGCTGCTCCGTCCCAAGGCAGGAATACAGGACAAAATAGGTATATACAAAACTATAATATAACCTAATTAAAATATCGATAGGTGCACAATTATTAATCCTACTGAGGACACCAGCCGTTTTTTTTTATATTTTAGAGTCCCTATCGTTAATAAGATTGTCAAAATTTAAAATTGAAATGTTAAAAAAAATTAGAAATTAGGATATGTATCATGACTACGAGTAGGTAGATTATAAGTAGCTTGTTTTCCAATAAATGTTACCCCTGAAGACGGAAATCACGAAGATTTCAGAAAGCTTGGGAAAATTCAAACTACTTCTTGTTGAGTTCTTCATCCTACATAATGCAGCAACCAAGGAGTCGTCTATTTTCTTCAATCATACAATTTTCTTGCTGGCTAATATTTAAATCAAATAAAAAAATAACCCTAAAGCCCCGTCCAGACGGTCAAATTTTTCAGAGAAGTGACAAACTTAATGACAAACTAAATGACGATAACTTCCTAGCGTCAGCAAACCGTCAAACTTTTCATCAGTTTTTTCATTCCAACATGTTGGATATCGTCATCAAAAAGTTTGTCAAACTATTTGCTGACGATAAAGTTTGAAATATAAACTGACTTTCCGGCAATAATTTTTTTTTATTTGCGCGTCATTTTAGTTTATTACAGCTAGATACACCTACAAAAACCTCATTTTTTTCAAACTTAGTTAGTATCTATCTAGTTACAATGGCTGACGACAGACTCTTTAATAATTGGTTGTATTGGAATGTATTAGATCTAAGTTATAGGTAAGCTACCTACGTTGTGAATTGTTTTCTATGATCTATTTTTGACTATCCTTTTCAAGACGATATATTGTCATTAAAACAAATTATTTTTTCCGGTTTCTTACTGTTCTAAATTTAAAAAATATACATACCAAGTTATATAATTTTTATTGTAATGATATATAACATTAATTTTGACGAAACTGACGCCAGTGAACCTCAAACTTTTGGCGAGAAAATTTGACCGTGTAGACACTCCTTGAAAACTGACGATAAGTTTGTCATTTAGTTTGTCACTTCTCTAAAAAAAATTTGACCGTCTGGACGGGGCTTAAAATAGGAAGGGGGTATTTGAATCTATTCTTAGTTCACATCCCTACATGAAATAGGGATGTGAACTAGGAATTTGCCACAAATGGTAATATAATTGTAGTACTGTAAACATTTTATTTCCCAACCCCGAAAAATCACTTAGTAATTTTTCGTGATTGGGAAGAGGGATGATTAGGTAAAGAGTGACATGATAATTTACTGTTGTCATTTTGCTGCCAAATCTGTGTGGCCAAATATTCTATTGATTGTATTTATGAAAACATCTAAATGAACTATTAAATTGTAGCATAATTGTTTCGTGTAAATGTATGTTACTTCAACTTACTACTGCGACCGGCTAGGAGTGCAAACTAACACTCCTTCAATTGTGAACTGATTCAATTGCTACAAACATTCAATTATAGCCACCTAGGCTTATTCTCTATAGCTACTCTATAGAAACCAGAACTGTAAAAAATATTAATTTTTCATGTCAAATTTGATAAAATATTTATGTAATGACTATTTAAATAATCTGATATTGACACTGAAATTACTTCTTCTCCTTGAATAGTGAATAAATTAGCTTGAAAAAAAACTTTAATAGTTAGTCTGATATGTTAACCAATATTTCTAGAGAACCGAATTTAGAAAATTTAGTAAATTATGGGCAAACATTAGTATTTGTGTACGGACTTGTAATATTTACTGATGGTGACCCTGAAATTGCTAATTCTCCTTCAATAATTAATTGATTTGTTTAAAAAGAATTTTTAATTGGTAACTTAGTGCATTCACTACCATTTCTAAAAATAACAATTTTTTAAATTTAATATTTAATGGTCAAAAATTAGAATTTAGTATGAACTTGTAATCTTTTCTGTTAGTACCACTAATTTCTTCATGATCTCATTCAATAATTAATTGATTCGTTTCGAAACTCTCTTTTATTGGTAGCCTGGAGGATTCACTAGCTACAATTTTGAGAAATCTGAATAATGAAAATGTAATTTTTAATTGTCAAAAATTAGTTAGTTCTTTCTTTCTGATGGTGCCACTGAAATTGATTCTTCTCCTTCAATAATGAATCTTATTAGCTTAAAAAATCTAATTGTTGTTTCACATGATATCAACATTGGGTATAAAACCGAATTACAATTATGATAAACTTGCCACTGTCGCAGCTCCCTGGGGAGGATCACCCGGGTTGTTAGGTCTTTTTTTTCTGAACAAATCGTCTGAATAATCTATAAGTAGGATCTATTCTTTAAGATTAGAACAAGTTTCTATGAATATGAATTAGTAAATTTTGATTTGCCTTCTCAACTGATTGCATTTTAATTAAATTTCGTATATCTAATTTGAATTCATTGTTACTCTTTTTCTTACAAATTGACATCGTTATTTATAAGGTTGAGTGCTTCAATATGAACGGATTTTATTACATTGAATTTCTTTCAACACATTTAGTTCGAAACACATTATTACTTTCAGATCATTCTGTAGATATACCTAGTGAATTGTGTAATACTTAATTATATAAAGTTGAATCAATGAAGTGATGCTTTGGGGAGCACATGCAAGAATAATAACAACAAATCAGAAACAATCTATGCGTTCAGTAGCATACGTCACAGCAAACAATGACAAACTGTACAAATCATATTCACAGAGGGACAGACAGTCTCTAGTCTTAGCGTGTGGAGTCGTTAGAAATATTAATATTCTATACTGATTAGGGATTAGATAACTAATTACTTTATGATTAATTAAATCTACAAGAACACTTATGAAGTTCAATTTAGTATTCTAAATAAAATTTATCCCCTTTTAACGAAGAATAGTCATAACTAGGTATTACAAGCAAGTATGTAGGTACCGGGGTACGGTCAAGAGCCCCCCCGGTCAGGAGCCCCCCTAGGTCATAAGCCCCCCCGGTCACGAGCCCCCCCCCCCCCTCCATGTTTTTTTAATCCTTATTTACCTAGTTAAACAAATGAAGAACTACTTAGATAGAAATAACTGAGGGTTGCTAATGTAGTTTGTTGTATCCTCTAGATTGTTGTACTGCACACTTCATGATTGTTTAATGACCTGGCAAGGGGGTTCGGGGGGCGGCACGCCCCCCGATATACATATATTTTATGTCTAATCAGTAATGAAATACAAAAGTGCCAATAAGGATTAAATAATGTAGGTAAATAAGCATTTAAAAACAGGGGGGCTCGTGACCGGGGGCTTATGACCTAGGGGGGCTCTTGACCGGGGGGGCTTATGACCTACACCCGCAGGTACCATATTGTCTTTGACGAAGCTAAGTTGAGTCTTTGGTTGAGGTATACATTAACGCTGATTGGCTAGAAGTTGCGTGAGAGTTCTGACGTCAGTGCAAACATGCTCTGTATTTTATAACATGAAGTTGAGCTTCTATCTTATATTGTCTTTGGCTATACCAAAGACAATTTAAGACAGACGCTCTACTTGATAGGGCACATTTAAAAATAATAACAACCAATCAGAAACGATCTGTAGCATACGTCACACCAAACAATAATAAACGTACATAACTTTATACCAAGCGAGTAATATAATATAATAACTAGGTATACCAAGCGAGTATAGACCTATATAGGTACCATATTGTGTTAAGCCCCGTTTACACTAGGGGTAAAACAGCGGGTGAAACCGCCAGTTTCACCCATATACCGCAGAAACCGAGGTTTCACCCGTCAAATTCGCTCACCATTCATTCTGGTCTTAACCCGCAAAGTTGGCGGGTAAAGTCAGTCGTTCGTGTGACGCAGAGGTGTAAGGATGTCTGAGGCAGCTGCTCCCTACTCGTGGAATAAAGAATCCACAGCATCTTTCATCGATCTGTTGAAGCTAAATAGATGTATGTGGAATATTAAAAGTGAGGACTTTAGAATAGAGACAAAAGAAGAGAAGCAGTGAGAAATATTATTATTGAATTTGAGATTTTGGGGCAAAACATAACAGAAAATGATGTGAAAAATAAAATAGGCACTCTTCGGAATCAGTTCCGGAAAGAAGAAAATAAGTCGATGCTTCAAAGACCATGCGCGTGCGCTTCTGCTTCCTTTTCTTCACACCTGCTGCAATGAGAAGCGCAGCTGCAGCGCACAACATCTGCACCTCACGACTCATTGTGATCAACTGACCAAAGTAACAACTGTTGTCACCACCGCCTACAATTAGCCAGTGTGAACGCTTGCAAAGAAACTGTGGGCGAAACTGACGGTTTACCCCTAGTGTAAACGGGGCTTTAGACGACACTAAGTTGAATGTATACCTCAACTTAGCTTCGTCAAAGACAATATGGTACTTAGATAGATTAATACCTGCTTGTAATACCTAGTTATGACTATTCTTCGTTAAAAGGGGATAGATTTTTATTTAGAATACTAAATTGAACTTCATTCGTGATCTTATAGACTTAATTAATCATAAAGTAATTATTTATCTAATCGCTAATCAGTATCAGGCTTACTATTGTACCAGATTTGGTACTTTCGCTCTCTTTTATTTCTAAAAAGTACCAGATTAAAAAGTACCAGATCCTAATTACCTCATTTTTCAAAAATATCAATTTTTACGAACATAGAGTAAAAAAAAAACGTTGGATTTCATGGAAATTTAAGGTTTTTGGTACTTTTGTGTCCAATCTGGTTCTTTTCAGTGTGTAATTTGGTACTATCAGGAAAGTACCTTCGCCAACCCTGATCAGTATAGAATATTGATATTTCTAACGACTCCACACGTTAAGACTAGAGACTGTCTGTCTGTACTCTGTCCCTCTGTGAATATGGTTTGTTTGATTGTATATAAGCGGGCCATTCACGATCAGTTTTTCCTGAAGGAATTCCTTCAGTCACAGAACAAGGACGTCCACTGACGATCAGTGCGTCCATCAGTGCAGGATAAACTACAGTGGTATTCATAACATAGAAATGGCCTCCTCTATTATTGATAATGAGTTATTGTTGATTGGATTAGGGCTTGTTGCTGCGCATTCTTCTTTTAAGAAACCAAAAAAGACTAAATCGAAATGGTGTAAGGATTGGCTAAAGCAAAGGGATTCAAAATCACACATATCTTTGATGGAGGACCTTAGATTTGAACAACAGGACTGGCTTAATTATTTAAGAATGGACGAGAAAACCTATGATCACTTACTTTCCTGTGTTACTCCGTATATTGAAAGGCAGGATACTAATATGAGGGGAGCAATATCGCCTCATCAAAGATTATCAGCAACTCTCAGATTCTTAGCGACCGGACAATCCTATGAAGATTTAAAGTTCCCTACAAGAATTTCCCCACAACGGCTTGGCAAAATTATCCCAGAGACATGCAGTGCCATTATTGACACGTTAATGAAGGATTACATGAAGGTAAGCAAAAAAACATGTAAATTTTATATCCATTTTATTGTACGAATACAATTAATACAAAGTACAGTCTGAATGACAATGATAGGTAGGGTAAGATTCGCATCATCGGTCGGTTCCACATTTTATCTCACATAAGAAAAAAACGATATACCTAATAATGGTTATTTATTTTTAATTGGTATCCATGATACCTGCAGGTATCATGGATACAATTAAAATAAAAAATAAATAACTATTACTATTTGATCGTTTTTTCTTATATGACCGAAATTGCGGAACCGACCGATGATGCGATTCCTATCCTACATGAAAGTAAGGAAATAAAGTTTCATATCCATATACATTTATGATTTGCAAAAATGTAAGAAAATTAAAGTTTGAAAAAATATTAATCCATATTGTCATGAATATAAAGGAATCAACTATTAACATTACATAAACTTTGGAAAAATAACATTAATTAATATTATCATGAGAAATTAAGAAGTGAAGTCAAAGAGAAGTAAAGTTTGAAAAATATCCTGCTAAGCTATGTGGAGTTTGAGAATTTGGATTTGGGGTAGACATGCTGGGTTCCATTGTAGTAGGCATTACAATATTTACGTGACTTGTATTAAAAACACTTGTAGAATTAAGCTGATCTAGTTCCGCAGCAAACATTACATCGTTTATTAATTTTTCGGCGTAGATCCTTTGCATCGTAGAAATATTTCTCAGTTTAACAGCCAAATTCTTTCCAAAATGGTCGTACTGGTCCTCTACAGGAGTATTTTGAATTCTGTCGCCTATCACCGTGACAAGTTTTTCCATAGCATTTGAAGGAGTTGTCATTTTCCTTTTCTTGATGGTAGATGGCGGTAGAGGGCTTGGAGAATTACTCTGTGTACGGGTTGTAGGGTTGCTTGTTGATGCAACGCTTATCGATTCACAATCTTCCTCTGCAGTAATGTCACAATCCTGCCAAAAATAATATCATATTAAAACGTTATATCATCATATCATATTATATCATATCATAGAACATTATTATATCATATCATAAAAAATTCTAATATTGACTTTTTTCAGTTTCCTACAACACAAGAAGAATGGCTCAAAATCGCTGAGAGTTTTGACAACAGATGGCAGTTTCCAAATTGTTTGGGAGCTGTCGACGGAAAACACGTCAAGATTACATCAAAATCAAGTGATGGTGCATATTTCAGAAATTATAAAGGATATTAAATTGCCCTTTTCCTATGGGATTGATAGTAAATTATCACCTATTTTCTAAGTAGATGAGGCTTGTTAATAAACTTATCCCATAGAGCAAATTAAGTCTCCGGGTTCTTTAACAATTATTTGTATTATCTTAACTTGAAGAGACTTGGAGGTAATTGATTGAATTCTATTAAACTGACAAATGACTAAACGGTAAAAGTTTTTAGGAAGTAAATTAAACACAAGGAAGTTTTAAATGGGTGTACTTATATTAAAGTTCGAATAGTACAGAGTTCTAAGACTTACGCACAAGTCTTCAAATAACACAACACAAGTTTTAAATAAACTAGCGGTTGAGTAAACTTTAGGGTTTTAAATAAACAAGGGTCTGAGTTGCCAACTCACGAAACCCGTGGATGGACAAGTCCGACCGGACTTGGTCCGACCAACCAGTCTTCAAGAGACCATCGCGAACTATGAACACTTTAGTTAGGTGCCAATGGTATTTAAAGGATGAACTGGAGAGTCCAACCTTCCAGTGAGTGAATAAACTTCTGTTAAGGTACTGATAGTACTTTTCAAAGATGTTTTTCTACTCACTGCAGATAGAAATAACACACAATGCATTATTCAAATTTAACACGCTAGTGGTAATGGCTTTCTATACGATTAACATATAGATCGATCAGATTTACTAATAGTTCATTTTAGTGAAACCTGATTTGCTAATAAACATCCAAATTTAAGCATACTATTTCAGAGTCCTGTTTAACCTATACATGATCAGAAATGTTACAAGTTCCTAACTATTAGTTAAGTATTTCAATTAGAATAATTGAAATACTTACTTAATTCCTTTTAAATTAATTAAGTATTAATTTCAACTCTATTTATAGAAAAAGAACTCAATATTCTAAGTTGTATAACTGATTTACAAAGTTCATGAAGTTATATAACTTAGTACAAATTATAAAGTTATATTCTGAATTACAAGTTATAGCTCTGGGTTACAAGTTATAAAGTTATGTTCTGAAGTTACAAGTTATATTAGCGGCTTACATCAAAGCTATTCGTTTATAATTATATTCGAGCTCCTAGCGAGAATAACATGACCATAAATTTAAATAGCATTTCCTTCTAATGAACAGTGTACAAGATTAAAAAGATTATGTCTGAATAAATGATTATCAAATTATAGAAATTGAAAGATTAAGTAAAGATACAAGTTCAGAGTATTAACAATCCTTCTATTGTTAATATCACTCCTCCCTACGTGTTTCAACCGACTTGTCGGTTGAATTTCAATTTCTAAACCCTTATTATCGAAATCCAATCGAAAAATATCCTAACAAATTTCGAACAACACTCGGAAAACATCCTATGAAATTTCTTAAAATTTCTAAGTCCGTAACATAAATTATATCTATTAAAACAAAAGAAATTTCAGATTAAAATTTGATTTGCTAAATAGATCAGTCTTTCCATCATAAAAATTGTGTGTACAAAAGTATGATGACAAGACAATTCCTATCATATATGTAATCATGAATTCTACCTCTGGTCACGATATTAAATCAAAATAGAGTAAAAATTTATAAGTTATTCTACTCATATTCAGAAACATACATCAAAAATATATTTTCATTTTATGGAATTTATTTAACTAATAAAGATATTCAAATATCTAACCTTGTTTATAATTATTCAAAATTGAACCTGAAATCCCATTTCATCCAGTTCTAAAATTTCAAAACATGAAATATCAAATTATGAATCTCAAATTCAAGTTGAACAATCATAAAACTTCAATCTATAACTGCTAAATTTATATTTTAATTTTTTAAATAAAAGTAACCATTACCTTTCTAAAAATTAAATGTGTATGTTCTCAATTCTTAAACACTTAAATGGAAATAGTATCCAGGTGAATGTCTAGTCATTGAAAACACCCTTAAAGTTTTTCTTCAAAATATAAAGTTCGTTTAATACTTTACTGCAATATAGTCCAACTATAAACATCTTACTTTCATTCAAGAACCAAAATTATAATGCTTACAAATAAGATTATCAATAAAATCTAAGCATACGATTATAATATATCTACTATTATTATATCTTCTACTTCAAGCATCGTAATTTGAAACGTCGGAAATAAAGTTAAGTAATTTTCAAATGAAATTAATTTCAAAATCAATAGAGATTAATTACTTTTCATATTTCCAATGAATATAATCTATAATCAATAGAACTTAGTTAACTTTTATATCTCAAATGAATATAATCTATAGTCAATAGAACTTAGTTAACTTTTATATCTCAAATGAATATAATCTATAGTCAATAGAACTTAATTAACTTTTATATCTCAAATGAATATAATCTTACATCAAAATCGAAACTTCATTATTTTTTAATTCCAAAATATTCATTTCAAAATATATGAGTATAACTAAATTCGTTATTACTTATCTTAAACTTCTCTTTTCTTAAACTATGGTTACATATGTTATGTAATCTCATATGAGCTATATTATTGGTTAGTATTCATCTATACTATTGTTAGCTTTACATAACTTATTTTTATTCGTATTGAATAAACATATTCAGATTTCGTTTAAAATATCCAATGAAATTAAAAGTTACTTTAAATCAAATGTTCAACTTCGAAATCTGTAAACTATCAAATGAAATCTTAAGTAATCCTTTAAAGAATTAATTTTCAAATAAACATCAATGATTAAATGCTCATAACCTGAATGTTTCAATAAGCAATTAATATTTAAACTTTCTTTAAAGTAAATTCAAAGTATAGAAATCTAAGTTAATTGGACTAAAGTAATAATCCAAAATTTAGAATAATAAGATCAAGGTGAAATGATCTAAATGTGTCGGTACCATCAGAGAAGACTTCTCAAAGTAGGTACATGAGAGTTGAAGCCCCCATGTTCATTCTCCTCCTTCAGAATGAATGGTTCCCTCAGGTTACCGGGCATTGGTTTGTGACGTCACCAAATATGACTGCGAAGTCGTCACCAAGTATGACTGTGAAGTCATCATCAAGTATGACTGTGAAGTCATCATCCAGTATGACTGTGAAGACATCAACAAATATGAAAGGGAAGTCGTCACCAAATATGACTGAAGTCGTCACCAAGTATGCTCCACTGATCAGCCTTCTCGTCACCAGGCGTAGCTCGGCTTATCCTTTTCGGATCAACAAGTTACTGGTGTTGGATTGTTCCAACATCTGGTTTGTTATTGCTCTGCTCCAGTTTGTCGAGAGATGTTTTTCAAGTTTTGGGAATAAAAATAAATCAGCATTAATTTAAGTATAATTAGGATTATATTTTTACCTAACTATTACTTTTTAGACTTACAGTTGAAGGATAGTATTACTTATTTTACATTGCTAAAACATGATTGTTTTAATTATTTCCAAAATTTTGTACAATGATTCTACAAAATTCTTTAATATTATAGTATTATTATAATCCTTCAAGTAATATTATAGTTTGATAATATATATCTCACATAATATTTATTTCAAAACATACCTCATTCAGTTTACAATACATATTCCTATTATTATCAGACTGTAAAGAAGGGGTTAGTATATATATAACATATTTTTCACTTAAAACTAGGTTCATGAAAATCTTGGACACAATCAAAACTGTTATGTTTCTTTTATTGTTACGTTACTTTACAAGATTTTCACTTATAGTGATAAATTCATAGTAAAATTAAGTAATTCACCTTCAACCGATGTCTTGCCCATAACGTCAGATCGTCAGATGGATGGGGTTCATTGCTTTTAGCCTCTTTTACGTGTGTTTCTGCAATTACAGGTGAACTTTACTAGCTTCCCTGCAAACATTTCCACATGTGTACCATGTGGTTATGTCCACATTATAACAATGTGGTTACAATGTTGATTTTTGGAACCTTGGACGATATGTTATACATGTGGTTTTGCCACATGTATAACATATGGAATACACATGTTAACCATAACAAAACCACATATCAGTACTATGTGAAACACATATCTGTACCATATGTTACCCATATCAAAACCATATGTTACCCATATCAAAACCATATGTTACCCATATCAAAACCATATGTTACCCATATCAAAACCATATGTTACCCATATCTGTTACATATGTTACCCATATCAAAACCATATGTTACCCATATCAATACCATATGTTACCCATATCAGTACCATATGTTACCCATATCAATACCATATGTTACCCATATCTGTACCATATGTTACCCATATCTGTACCATATGTTACCCATATCTGTACCATATGTTACCCATATCAATACCATATGTTACCCATATCTTTACCATATGTTACCCATATCAGTACCATATGTTACCCATATCTGTACCATATGTTACCCATATCTATACCATATGTTACCCATATCAATACAATATGTTTCCCATATCAATACCATGTGTAACACATATCAGTACCATGTGTAACACACATCAGTACCATGTGTAACACACATCAGTACCATGTGTCAATAAATCAAAAAGATCATACTAATTTTATTGCCATTTCTTACTTTACTGTATATAGTGTATATTTAATTTGCCTGTATATTATTTAGTTTAATATTACATATTGTTATATACAAATTAAATTGAAAGAAATGGGGAAAGAAATGAAGTGGTGCTTCCGGAATCGAACTGGGGTCCCTGTAGTTTGCTGTTGTTTTGAGTCTGCGACATATCCAATGAGCCATCCTGGACATGATAGAAGTAGCTTTTTAAAGTTATTATTAATAAATTTATATTTACTTTAGATGATTTACTTCACTTTAAAGCAGGGATGGGCACTTATTGTGTTTTTCAGTGCCGAAATATAGAATAACAGTGCCTTTACTATTTTCTTTCCGTTTTTTTTTAAATTGCAGGGGATACTGAGTAATTAAAATGAGAGGGCGGGGATAGATTTTATTGAGGTACGTACAATCGTACATATTTGGAACATAAATATTTGTAGTATATTTATTATTTGAATTAAAAGCAATTAAAAAATGATATATAATTATACTTTTCTTTTTTTATAATAAAAACAAAAATAAGTTGTTTTGAGTAATAAAAATTTAGTAACTTATTCATAAAATCCCAACTTATTAAAAAAAGGAATTAAAAATAATTGCACAAATTCTTACCAGTATAAGAAAGAGAGAGTCGGATAAAAAAAAGAGCCGGAAGTAATTTTTTTAAACACCGGCACTACAAATACCTTATTAACGTAAAAAAATGGACTATCAAAGTATCAAGGTAATTAAAAATATTCTGTTCTTCAATTATTTTACCATCCACTTTTATATTATATATCCTTGTAATTTATAAAGCAGTCAGGGCTAAATATTCTAAATTTTCATTGGTAGAAAATAAAGTACCCTTTCTCTGGTGGGCACGAGTGCTGCTCTGAGTGCCAAAATAGCAATGAGTGCTGCATTTTCCCACCCTTGCTGTAGAGTGTAGATGATATAAGATATAAGAGTTGTATAGAAAACTAGCATTATCATGGCAGACTACATAAAATATTTTCCTTCTTTTTCAAATATATTCATTATTCAGTGTATTTAATTTCTCAGAACTCTAAATATCAGAACGGATCACTACACATGACTTCATTAAAGAAAATTTGTACTGGAAGAACTTTCATGAAATACAACCAATTTACTATATAGATATTCATAGAAAACAAGGCAATTTGTGGCAAACTAAACTAAATATTTTCACAATAAAAG